>PVJO010001309.1:0-178115 GCA_004026905.1 Hystrix cristata
GTCAGAAAAACCAAGTTCAAACCCTCCTCTCTGCTGTGGTGTGACATGACTTCAAGGGGCTCTGTGGTGTGTAAGATGGGAATAGAAACCACGGCTGTACTATGCAGTGCTGTGAGTTTTGGACAAGATCAGGCACTACTGAACTGTGCAGTGTGAGGGAGGCGTGAGGGAGAAAAGAAGAATTAGCCCTCCCTTGTTCTATTATATAAGCAATATTTAATCTTCCTGATTCATGTGTGATTCAGAGTTGAAGAAAAAGATTAATGAAGCACAAAACCTTCTTACCACAAACCATGTGAAAATTTGGCACACTTACTAGACACTGCCTTGCAATTATGGGAGGTCCTTTGACTCCCTTCTTTTTAATGGTCTACCTTCAAGACTAGGAAAAAAATGTCATAGAACTTTTAAACTTGGTGGCATCACAGTCCAAATTCATCAATCTACAGGCCCAGAGACAGGAAGGAATTTGTCTATGGAGTAAGCCTAGATCTCATGGGAATACTCTTCTTGAAGTGTAAGAAGTCCCCATCAAAGATACACTCTGGGTGGGCCTGCCTAGAGAGGAACCAAGCCACCGCTACCTGTCTCCCGAGACCAGAATGCTGGGCCGAGAGCATCAAGAAATGGCTGGTGCCAAGAGTAACCACAGAGCAGGACTTACATATACATCCAGGAGTAACATCTGCAAACCGAACGTCGAACTATGTGGTGCTCTGAGGGAAAGAGGGGGCGCGAAGACGGTATATATGGGAAAGGAGGGGAGGTCACTTGGCTGTGTCGGGGCAGGGGTCTGAGAGAGGCTTTCCCTGAGGAAATACTGTATGACTTGAGATAGAGACGATGAACAGGAAGGAAATAACTAAGCTAAAAAGGTAACTGATGGGAAGCAAAGAGGAAGACAGTCTTCCAGGTAGGTAGAGGGAATACTATATATAAAGCTTGAGATAAAAAAGGGCCAGCATGGACAAAATGCCATACAACACAGCAAGAGACATGTTGATGAGGTCGACAGAGATCAAGTCACAGAAGAATAGGCAAGAATTTGGACCCAAATTTTAGAAGCAACAATAAGCCATTTTACTGTTTCATCAGGAGAACGACATGCTCGGTGCTACATTTTGAGGGCATCACAGGGCTGCCACGTGAAGAAAGGACTGGGATTATAGGATGTAAAAGCAAACAGATAGTGTCAGTATTGAGGCTATGGCAAGGGTTCAGGGGAGAGATGACAGCCTGAACTAAGGCAGTAGAAATGGAGACAGAGATAAGGGCAACAGAAACGCGAAAAATTAAGGAGACAAAAATCACAAGGGGGGCTGGGGATTTAGCTCAGTGATTAGAGTGCTTGCCTTGCAAGCACAAGGGCCTGAGTTCGATCCCCTGCACCACCAAAAAAAAAAAAAAAAAAAAAAAAAAAAAAAAAAAAAAAAAAAAAAAAAAAAAAAAAAAAAAAATCACAAGGGGTAACTACTCAGCTGCTGGAAAACAGAGATGGGAGGTCAACCTGGCAGAATTCCAGCAGAGGAACTGAGGGTGACTGGGAGATAACAAGGCTGAGCAATAGATTTGGAAGGTGGGTAAGTCAGGGAAAAATACTGGGTGAGGTCTACCATTCAGTTTTGATGAGTGTCAATGCCACTCCTTGAGCTAGGGTAAGACAATAAGAAGGAAGAACATGATCTTTTCTGCCATATTATTTGAAGTGTGTGAGGTTATTTAAATACCATGAGCATACAGTTGCTAACTGAAACCAGTTAAAGTATAAATCACTCAAAGAAGAGGTCCAAGGTCTGGGATATAGCTTGGTGGTAGACCACTTGCCTAGTATGTGTAATGCCATGTGTATGATCCCCAGGCCCACAAAAAATAAAAATATTAAAAACACAGAGTATTAAATACTATGGTGAGATGCAAAAAGAGAAAGGCAGATAAGAGACTGAGAAGTATCTTCTGGTTGTAGCAACTGGACTGCTACAGGCAGAATCTGTACATAGCACTTCAGTGGAATGTAGACTTTGCATGCCAAGCTGCATCGCAGTGAGGGAAAACAGGATACAGTGTGGCTGAAAAGGGACAGAGGTGAGAGATGTGCTCATATGAATGTAGTTAATTTTCTTAAAACTACTGAAGGGGCAGGGCACACTACATGCTGAGAAGGGTAACTTCAGCCAGTCTTCTGGAGGTTTTTTTCACAGACAGGAAAATATATTGGCCCTGAACGTCCTAGGCGCAAAGGAAAAGCACAAACTGGCAGGTTCCGGTTAGTCAGGGTACTGGACCTGTTAACCCTGCACGAGGGTAAAACTGTTGTTTTATAATGAAACATCACGTCAAAGATCTAAGGAAGGTTGCAAGGACCAGCAGACTCTGGAGGTCAGAATCAGACAATGCAGCTCAGTATTGCTGAATCACAATTATGAAACTAACTCCTAGTGAGCTGTGCTTACAAGAACAAAAACACTGGACAAAAGAAGAGGACTCCAAGAAGCACCTGACACTTAAATAAAAAGTAACTGTGTCTATCCTAAACACTGGCCAACCCCCAAGAATGCTCAGAAGGCTGCTGGTAAATTCTGCTGAGTTGACATTTGCAAAACTACTGTATTTGAAATTCTCAAGATAGCTAATGAACAAATTAAGCAAAGAGAGGTGACCAATCTTTCCTAAAGATGTTTAATTATAAAAGACTTAAAATAAGGAGAACCAAAAAGCTGGCTGCTAACATCCTTTTTGGACGAAGTCTGCCATACCTTCTGGAGCTCAGAGATTTCATCTCCAAAGGTTTCATTTTTGACACCTAATGATAGCCAAGACATTTTTGTCCTCATCCCAGAAAAACTGTTTCTGATCTTATTCAGAGTTCTACCTTTTTACAGAGAGAAAAATAAAGTCAAAGATATAATTTTGAAAGTGGCAAAGAGGGTTGGGAATTTAGCTCAGTAGTTAGAGTGCTTGCCTTGCAAGCACAAGGCCCTGAGTTCAATTGCCAGCACCAAAACAAACAAACAAAAAAAATTGGCAAAGTATGCTACCATGCAATTTCACTTTCTCCAAAATCCCATCTTGAAGTGGGAGGTGGCCTACCTAACAACAGCAGGAACATTTATAAAGACTAAAATAAGCCCTTGCTCAAAATCACATGGGCGCACTGGACTTAACAGACAGCTACTGCAGGTCAAATTTCTGTAACCTGAACCCTACTCTCAAGATTATGCTCACTCAAGTCAATGTTATAAGAAGTAGCTCCTATTTTCCCACAGCTGTCTTGAATGTAAACAAGATCATTTAAAAGCCAGAAGAGAGCCCCATTTGTCTAACTGAACTATTCAATGCCTAGTCCTTCATAAAACAGACTAATCCTTAGCTTGGAATGAGTTATATATGAAAGCTCAATGAAGTCCTAGACTGCCTCAAGATGCTTTGAAAAAGAATGACAACCGCAAAAGCCGGAATGCATACCGGTGGCAAAGACCCTCAGTGCAGAGGACCTTCGGTGCACACAAAGGCAAGCAGACATCCACAACTATACACGGACCACTTCAAACTCTACAGAAGGTGAATCATTCAAATGCTGACAGCCCACAGGAGAGGGGTGGGAGAGAGAAGTTCAACAATGACCGCTGAATATCTTGGATAGGTATTCGGGCAGCCATTTAAAGTGCTTATAAAATTTTGTTAACAAAGGAAAATATGTCAAGAAAACAAAAGCACGACAGAAAATTACACAGCATAATCCATTTTAATTTTAGTAGGAGAAAAAATAAAGGAAATACATCAAAATTAAAAATAGTTCTGGGAGGTTAGAAAAAATAATTCCTAGATTATGAACTAATGAGACTTTTTTTTGCATTTATTTGCTAAGTTTCCTCTGATGTGTTATGTTTACAACAAGAAAAAAAAGAAACCAATAAAAGAACTGAGAATTAGGTGAGTAAGAATGTTCCAGCATGCAGGGAGTGACAAGGGGCCAGATGCTGATAAGTATGTCTATGTACTTTATGTGTTACACACGGGCAGCAAAGCTAGACCAAAAAGCAGAGCTAATGCTGCCAATGATATGGAGGTGTAGCTCAGCAGTAGAGTCCTTGCCCAGCACCATGAAGGGAAAAAATAAAGAGTAAAGAGTTGGGCTACAAATATGAAAACAGTGCTGTGGCTAAAACTATGAAATTCTTGCTGGAAAAGCTTTGAAATCATTACTTTTCCAATGTGAAGTCTCAAATCATGACCTTAGGTCACCAATGTGAAGTATGTGAAATACATTTATAATGTGGCATTTTTTTTCCTGGAGTGAAAAGAAATAGCATAGACCTCACATTATAATAAAGAACTTACACACACAAACCCATGCATATATCCACCCAATAGGTGAACTCCTAGATGAAATCTGGCCTCAGCTGTGCAAAGACTGAACTGAATGGGAGGAATCCAAAAGCCCAATACACAGCCTCTAAACTTCATATCAACTCCACAAAAATCCTCACAGAGGAGCTGGGGATTTGGCTCAGTGGTAGAGTGCTTGCCTAGCAAGCACAAGGCCCTAAGTTCAATCCCCAGCACCCCCTCCATGTAAAAGGAGGGATGAAATGGAGGTGAGCAAGCCACAGCCTGCTATGTGAGAGAGGCTATAAGTCCCCCATAGTCTCCCAACAGGTATAAGCAGATTGACCTGTTTCAACAACTGCTCTCACTGCCCCGGAGCTGAGAGCATTGCTGGCCTATGGAAGGGAGACCTGTACGCTAGGAAAGGGCAATAGTGTAGAGGTCTGTTAGACAGGTGGGGCCACCTTTAGGCAGGGTTGCTCCTCTCCCAAGGAGGATGATGACCGGAGTCAAGAGATCCTGGTACAGGTACTTGCTGAGTTCCCCTGTGACCCTGAGCTACTTATGGAAACCTTGAGCTTAGTTTTCTTCTCTAAAATGAAGATTAGACCACCTGCTTCTATTTGCATTTACTACAGCTGACAATGAGACACTGGCTTTGATCATGACCAGGAAAGGGGGGAATTTACTCCAAAGTTGATTTAAAAAAAAAAAAAAAAAAAAAGAGCTCTCTATCGCCACCTACTGCCTGTCCCATTATTTAAACTAACCATCTGCACCCTGCAGTGAAGTGGGGGAATGCTGCCAAAAAAGACAGCCAGTCATCAGTTTGGTTTAATATCCTCTCAGCTGTAGCCAAAGAATTTCTCAAGTTGTTACAACCAAAACGCAAACAGAAATATGAAGAGTCATAAGGCAATGTTGGATTCTACATCATTTCCCCCTTCCTAGCTGTGTTGTCTGAGTCAAAGACTACACCTGAGTATTCGTTGTGGCCCAGAGGGAGATGCCAAACTGTGGAGAAACAGAAGCAGCCCTAATTCACTGAGCCACTTCTCCCTCCTAGCACAGCGAGAGCATGCTCGCAGGCACAAAGAGGACAGCGAGGAAAAGGAGCAGGTTCTCTCACACTGTGGCACTCCAGAATGCTTTTTCATTCTCCACAAGATTGTCAGGAACTGTCTACATGATTCAACTTTGGCTCTCTTCTGTGTAGGATTATTTTCCTGCTGTTTATCTTATGAAATCAAATTTTAAAACAAAACAAAACAATACAAAAGTAACAGTTATCCAATACGTGTCCTGGATTTTATTCCTGGTCTGTAGCTGACTCCAGCCTCTGTACCAACTCAGAAAACAGACTACATGATCTCTAAGGTTCCATTCAGCTCAACAATCTTGTCAATGACTATCCCTAGATGTCCAGGCTTCTACGTGTCACTTTACTCAGCATGATGGCTTTCAGGACTGAGCCCTGGTGACTTTGTTGACAGTATTCGTATACTACACATACCTTCTAGGTGAGGACTGACATCATTTACTGAAAGGTGGCACTACTGCCCTCAATCTATGGTCCCTGGTATCTTTGGCACTTAGATACAACCTTTATAATGTCATGTGCATCAGTTAGTGGCACTCTAGGAAGCTTCTTAAAATTCTGCAGCAGAAACTAAAGTAGACTTAAATAAATGGAAAGGTATCTTATGTTCATGGACTGAAAGACATGATTGTTACAATGGCAACAGTCCTCCAAACAATTCCCTATTAAATTCTAATGGCAATCCCTATTAAAATTCCAATGGCCTTTTTTGCTAAAATGGAAAACTGATACTTACATTCATATGGAATTGGAAGAGGTCTGAAATAGCCAAAACACTGAAAAAAACAAGGTTTGAAGACTCATGCTTACTATACTTACCAAAAAGGCACATGGTAGGCTAGAAAAAATGTATATGCGCTTCAGGAAAAGAAAAATAGTATGATGTTTTCTCAACAGATGGTATTACCCTCGTATGAGGGACCCTAGAGGATGTTGTATATTGCAGAAAACCCACTACAGGGAAAAAGAAACCCTCCTCCACTGTTGGTGGGAATGCAGACTGGTCCAGCCACTGTGGAAATCAATATGGAGATTCCTCAAGAAACTATAACTGGAGGTTCTATTTGACCCAGCTATTCCCCTACAGAGGATCTTCCCAGAAGAATTAAAATCGTCATACCGCAGGGATGTATGCACAACCATGTTCATAGCAACACAACTTGTAATAGCTAAGTCTTGGAAACAACCTAAATGCCCAACAACTGATGAACGGCTAAAGAAGATGTGGTTTTTCTACACAACGGAGTACTACACCGCCATAAAAAAGGATAAACTAGAGTCATTCGTATGTAAATGTTCCTTGAGAACATACTTTTAAGTGAAATAAATCAGACACTCACGAGTACACATCGAATTGTCTCTCTGGTATGAGAAACCATAACTGTAAATAAGGACAAAGAGGTGTAATAGATATTATATAAAAGGAAGATAATATACAAAGGAGAGGAGTACTAGAAAGAAAGAAGGGGAAAAGCAGAAAGGCAACAAAGCAAAGAAAAGGGAAAGGGAAAATATGGAAAATTATGAATAAACCTGCTGTAAATAGGGAGGGAGGGAACAGAGGGGAGGGGTGGGGAAGAGGGGGGAGAACCAAGATGCATCATGTACAGGTACAAAATAAATGTGATGAATGTTCTTGGTTTAAAATTAAAAAAAATAAAAAGAAAAAAAAAAAGAAAACCCACTACAGTGCTGGCCCTTAAAGAAATTGAAAATGCATGTACAGCAATCTCAGTGAGCATGTCACCCAAGCAGCAGTTAACCATACTAATAAATGCTGAAGCTAACGGCCACTACTTTGAGCACGTCTTGTAATTGTAGAGGCCAAAGGTAACTTGTATTAATCTCACGATGTCTCAATAAATTTAGCATTAAAATATTTATGCAAATTTTTCTTTTCCTGAAGTGTATATACACTTTTTGGGGAGACTCTGTATAAATCAATAATATAGAACTGAATCCTGAAACAACAGGATTCGGCCACACATCTACAGCCAAATGATTTTTGAAAAGAGTGTGAAACATTCAATTGGAGGAAAAATGCTACGAGGACAGATGGATATCCACATTCAAGAGAATGAAGCTGGTCCCCTCATACCATATGCAAAATTAACTCAAAAAGGATCAACAACTTAAATATAAGCATCCAAACAATAAAGTTCCAAGAAGAAAATATTGTAATAAATCTTCATGACTTGGAATTTGGCAATGGATTCTCAGATGGGACACCAAAAGCAAGAACAAGAGAAAAAAAACTGGAATTCATGCAAAAAAGAAAGAAAATAAAACTTGGCTTCAAAGGATATTTTCAGGAAAATACCAGGGAAGTTGGACCTGGTAGCACATGCCTGTAATCCCAGAATTCTGGGAAGCTGAGGCAGGAGGATTGTTATATTGGAGACCTGCCTGAATAACTCGGCAAGACCCTGTCCCAAGACAAAACAAACACCCAAACCTTTTATCAAACTTCTTCTGAAGTCCCCACATTGCATACTTTATCTCTGGGCTGCTATCTGCACTTACATCCACAAGCCTGTTTTTCTATTTCTAGTTTTTTTCACATTTATGACAAACCATTACAAATAAATTTTCAGCACCTTTCTTTCTCCCTTTGCCCTGAGTAAGGGAAAGGTGGAAGGTCAGTGTCAATGATGACACTCAAAAGCAAAAGAGGATGGAAAAATAAAAGATTATCATCTCAAAACGAACCATGTCTACTTAAAGGCAGAACAAAAGAGAAAGTCCACAAGAGTTTTTACCAAATAGTCACCTTTCTTTACTAAATACTCTTTATAAACAAAAGTTAAATCAGATGTTATTTTAATAACTTTTTCTTAACAGGAAAAGGACACATCAAGTGATATATGTCACAGCATATTTATTGAGAAATATGTTCCCGGCACTGTGACAGCCATCAAAGAGCACAGTCTAGCATCCTCTGGAAGTCTTGCTGAAGGCATATGGTTTCAGAAAGTCTGTGCATTTGATAATTCTCATACATCTTTAATAAACATCTGATCGGAGGAAGCACATCTCGCTCATCTTTGTACATGTACCAACTGACACAGATGCTGCTGACTCTGAATGCTTAAGTGGCCTCTTAAAGACCCTCATTCCCCACTGGTGGTCTCCCAGACCTTCTTCCCACATCCTGTGTGTGTCTTTCTTCACACACCTGTCTGAACCAGTCTGGCTGAACCCCTTTTATAAATATACTTCTCTCCTTCAATTGCTGTTTCCTTTTACAAAAAGGCTTTATTACCAGCAAGGAAGTTTGGATTTACCTTAAACCACAATCAGAATTGTCAACTGTCTCCTTAATCTACATTATGCACAATCAGTTGGTTTGGTTTTATGTTTATCTATGTGGTTTATACCAGAACGACTTCCTTGAAACACAATCTCCCTCTGTAAGCCGTAACTCCCCCTCTTACATTCTAGTCTTGGCACCAACACACTCCTTACCGCCAGGTTTAGGAGCCACAAAAATCTAACATAAAATTCTCAAGTGAAAGAAAAGAAATGCTTGGTACATAAAAGAATATAAAAACTCAAAAAAGTAAATATAAATAAACCTAAGTGTTAACAAATGAAAACTCTGGGGGGAAAAACAGACTCCCAAGAAAAATCACACTTCGGAGTCCTAGGAATTCCTTATTTTTACACACCAAAAGCAATGAAAGGATTAAAAATAAAAGATTTAATTAACATTCTAATTTGGTAGTCATAAGCTTTTTTTTTTTTTTTTTTTGGTACTAGGGATCAAACTCAGGGCCTTGCTGCTTGCTAGGCAAGCACTCTACCCAGTGAGCTAAATCCCCAGCCCCATGATTTGGTAGTTATAAAATAAGGACTTTCTGTGCAACCAAAATGAAGGTTAAAAACAGCTGGTATAGGGGCTGGGGATTTAGCTCAGTGATTAGAGTGCTTGCCTTGCAAGCACAAGGGCCTGAGTTCGATCCCCGGCACCACAAAAAAAAAAAAACAAAAAAAAACCAAAAACAGCTGGTATACCCAATGCATTATCGCCATTAGTAAGAGACTTTTGGGGGACTTGGAGAAATTCAGAGTACTGATAACACCTTTCAAGTTGCACATCAGGTTTTACCATCACCTAAAGATATAATGTAGTAAGATCATCCTATAATGAGGAGTGAGAGAAATCAGGCTGTTTATATTTTCAGTAAGCACGGATAAAGAACTAAAGCCCTCTCTTAACATCTTAAGCTTTATCTAGTCATTTATTTTCTAAAATGCAGCTAATTTTGCTATTTTTATAGTGAGTGTTTCTGTCCAAATGACTGGATGACAGGGTTGGGGACAGGGGTCTTTAGTTCGGATTCTGCAGTGCCGAAGCTCTCCTGTTCTGCTTCTTAACCAAAGGGATTTCAAGCCACTCCACCGACTGAACTAGCAGGTGAGGATGAGCTGAAAACTACAGGACACAGCCAAATCCCTGACCCATTTCTATACCTCAGTGTAGAAACCAGAATGATTGTTGAAGAAACAGATGGGAAAGTACAAGAGTGTGTGTGTGTGTGTGTGTGTGTGTGTGTGTGTGACAGAACAAAGAGTTAACCAGCTCGACCAACAGTCTCCTTCTCAAAGACTTCTGTCCTCTATGGTAGCTTGCCATGTTCCGCCCAACAACAGCTGCTCATGATAATCAATGTCTGACAGATCAGAGAAAGCCCTTAATGTGTCGCCAAGGGGCAGTTCAACAGATGGCATGGTGACTTACAACCAGAATCATTAATTACACTCTCTTATTAGTCCCAGGGCACAGTGCTGAAAATGCTTCCTCAGTGAAAGATGAGCATTTCACATAAATGACCGTCTGGTACTGCCTGTGAAACTCCCTTTAGGATTTCTGGTCAGGGCTGAGTTCTACATCCAAGCACAGTATTTTTATGGCTGTTCTCCATCATCTACGTTCAAGCTGGCTAGGAATATGAAGTCCCTACTATCACTACCCCATAACCGGAGTAGGTAAGGGTACGGTAAGAAGTGCTCAAGTCAGCTGACTGTGCGGGATGACAAATACTACAATCTCAGTCTGAGCTAACTCAGTGTTCCCTCTTTAGGGCCAGAGAACAAGTTCCTGAGTTTGGGGGCAGGGTGGCATTCCTGCTCCTTCACCTACTGACTGGGCTTTAAGAAGTGTTTCTTCAAATAGAATGTGATTGGTTCTCCAACTCAGATCTGTCCTCTCTTCACAGAACCACTGGCTACAATTCTTCCATGCATCTTTTAGAGAGACAAAAGTAGAGAATTCTAAAAAAGGAAGCCTAATAGCTTGGGGCAAGCAAAAACCATCACATGTCCATCCTGCTGTCTGTTGGCCCAAGGGACCAGGCCAGTGGTGGCGAACCTATGGCACTTGTGCCGCAGCGGGCTGTCTGTATCACCAAAAACTCTGAAAGGTTCGCCATCACTGGCCTAGGCACTGAAGTTAAACCAGGTACTTAATTAAGAAGCTGAACACGGACATAGTGAGGAATGTTTCTGAACTCCTTCCCAAGGGCCCTCAGACTCATGTCCTCGACTCAGGGCAGAAATGTGTTCCTTCTCAATAGCTTGAGAATCAGGCTCTGTAAACATTATTGTGACATTTTCCAACTGATACAGAGAGAGCATGGAGGCAGATGACGTACTGGCCTTATTAGCACTGATACAAGTCAGAAATAAACCTCCAAACGACTCAAAAGAAATTTTAAAGCATTTCCTATATATCATCAAAAAAACATTTCTTTGGCTTTGCTGTCCTTTCTATACTTTGATTTGCAATCTGTTTTTAATGTAAAGTAAAACTAACTCAGTATTAAAATCCTAAATGCTGTGATTAAGAGGTGACTGTTTTCTATAATCCAATTTGTTCTTTTCTGGACATATAAAAACATGACTTTAATTTTTAACTAGGCTCAAATAATTACAATTGCTAATGAATGTTCCCGTCTCATGAATTTATAAAAGATAAAAACACATTAATTAAGGTACAATAAAAAACTGCTAACGTGGGTTATAGAAAGAGAAATCTGAGGAATCTGGGTCTGCTTAGCAATGTACTCACTTCTAGCTTTTTCTCCTTTTCTGACAAAACATCTTTCTGATTCTGGGTGTACTCCACCAACATCCGAGCCAGCTGGCGCCGGTCTTCCAGTTCTGCTGCCAGGCGCCCATTATATTCTGCTAGTAACAGACATGCTTCATCTACTGTTTTTGAAAGACGTTCAGCTGCCTCTTTGTCTAAGTACAAATGAGACCAAAAAATAGAGACAACATACAAATCATATAAGTACAACTGCAATCATTTCTGGGGGGAGGTATACAGTTTCTCTCCCATCACAGAGAGTCCGAGAATAAGCCAGAACCTGTGGACAGACAATGAGTTCGCTGGCTAAGAAACCCAAAGGCTTTTACTCTGAATTACCTGAAGTGAGGCAATTGTACAGTGCGGGAAATCTGGCAAATACTTTCAAATGTCTATTCCTGCAAAAGCTCTACAAACAAAACAAGACAGGAAGATATTTAATGTCATCCGTGAAATGATTTTTCTTGCCTTTGACAAACGCAAATGCTTCCGTTTGTATTATTTTGTTAAGTATACTTTTTACATTTCTCCAAAATAAAAAAGCAAGCTTTCCTTTCTTGGGTGTGTAAACCGAAACAAAAAATAAATTAAAAAACTACATGACAGGTTCAATATGTGGTCAGCTGAGTTGGGACTCAAAGCCAGGACTTTAAAATGGACCGACAGGACTTTCCCTCTTCAACAATGCAAGCCTGGAGCCTGGCTTTCTCTCTACACTCAGCAAAATAAAGGGTCTGATAAGGAACAGAGGGAAAAAACGAAAAAAGGAAAAGAGGTTTTCAGGAAACAGGAAAAAAAGAAACAAAAGTGGTAAACAAAGGCTCACAAAAGAGGGATCTGTATCTATAAAGAACTGCTAAAATTATGTATAGTTGGTAGTGAGATTAAAACTATAAATGTGGACATGTATGGGTAGGCCGATTTTAACTTTGTCATTGCTTGACTAATCTCTCTTGTCTTAAACAGTTAATTTATTAGGATGTTTGACTAGCTGAGGCAAAAAACAGCAAAGAAAACACCAATTTTTAAGATTTTTTAAAAGTCAATTTTCACCCTCAAGAACTTGTACAAAGAAGACAATCACCATTTACACAAATAACTGAAACCTGGAAAAATGACTTTTTATAGTTCACTGAGTTACAAGGAAAACGCAGTCCAAATGTAGAAGCAAGATCTCACTCCAGGGCACTTACCTGCGACCACGCTCCAGCGCTCAGCCCTCCCTGTTGCAGAGAAGCAGCAGTGAGCCTCTTGCGGATGGCCATCCACTTGTGCATGGGTACCCCACTTCTTCAATCTGACAGAGACTTAGCTTCCGGCATATGCCTCTGTGACATCAGTTCCTCTCTCCCTCGTAAGTAGGGAAGCAAATCTACAGCTATTCCAACCAGCTAGCACCTAGCACTCTCTAGCTTTGCCCCATTTCCCTGCTCCCCTTTTACAACAAACTGTGCACACTCTGTACAGCCACCTCCTCTTTCCCATGTTACTAAACTGACTCCAATCAGGCCTTCAAATCCACCGATCTTTTACTCACTTAGCTGCCTAACAAATACCTGAGCTCCTACTGAGTACCTAGGTTCTGAGAGAGAGCAGGGAACAAAACGAACAAAAACTCTGCTCTGGAGTCACACAGTATACTGCGAAGAGTAAAAAGAACTGGGCCAGTGGGACTGGGGGCATATTTTTTCGACAAGGCGGTCAGAGAAGGTTTCAGTGGGGTGACAGACACAAGAACAAGGGCCTGAAGAAAGGGGAAGATCACTCTGGAAGAAGGAACAACAGCAAGTCCAAAGGCTCTGAGTGGGGGTGGGGGGGTGGGGGTGTGTGTACCTGGTGTCTGGTAAGAAGCCCAGAGGACTTGACAGTGAACAAGGGGAAAGCAGTGAAGTCCTGAGGTAACAGGGGCCAGACTGAGGGCAGTGAAAGCCTCTGGCTTTTACACTAGGTGAATGGGGGGTGGTGCTGGGGTGTTCTTAGCAAGATGAGATGGATCCACCTTTGGTTTAAGAAGGTTACTCTGATTATTACAATGTTGAGAATAGGATGATGGCTGGGAATGAGGGACAAAGAAGTGGCAGACTGGGAAGGAACCTATTGCAATTAGTCCAGTGAGGATGGTAGTGACTTATACCAGGCAGTGGTAGAGGGGGTGAACAGGTATCAGGTACTGGTTTTGGTCCCATTCACCCAGAATGAGAAAGAAGTCATTTACTGAGATGGTGAAGACCTCGAGAAAAATTATTTTCAGAGGAACACTCAGAAGTTCTCTTTGGGGCAGATTAAGTTTGAAATGCCTATCAAGACATTCAACCAGTAAGGTGGGTAGAGATATGGGTCTCAAGCACAAAGGCGAGGTCAATGAAAATTAGGGCATTAGCAGTATAAAAACTGCTTCAAGTCAACAAACTGGATAAGAACTGCCTGTGATGCTAGAGATTTAGCTTAGTGGTTACAGTGCTTGCCTTGCAAGCAGAAGGTCCTGAGTTCAATCCCCAGCACCAAAAAAAAAAAGGAACTGCCTGTGAAACTAGCTGCAGAAGAGGGCTAAAAAATCAACATTAGAAGCTGGGGATTTAGCTCAGTGGTTAGAGTGCTTGCCTCGCAAGCACAAGGCCCTGAGTTCGATCCCCGGCACCAAAAAATTAAAATAAATAAATAAATAAATAAATAAATAAAAACCCACACACAAAAAATAACCCAAATGCTGAAACAAGGAATTTTTATTAAAAAAAAAAATCAACATTAGGAGGTCAAAGACAAGTAAAGAAAGCACCAAGAAGAGAAAAGACACTGCCAAACAGATAGGAAGAAAGCTAGAAGAATATGAGGTCTTAGTTTGCCATTGCTGCTTAAACAAACTCATGGCTTAAAATACCATAAATGTAAAAGTGTAATCTCAGCCCCTTCCTCCAACTCTAAAGCACATCCGGCAACCTCTGCTTCCAAGGTCATATCTCCTCCTCTCTTACAAGGACCCTGTGATTACACTGAGTTCATCTGGATAATTCAGAATTTTCTTCCCACCTCCAGATCCTAAACACTATCACATCTGGAAAGTTCTTTTTGCCATATAAGATAACATATTCTAGGTTTTGATGATTAGGACTCAGGGTTTTTTGGGGAGGGTAGGGGTACGGGTAGGGTGGAGGAAGCATTATTCTATCTACCAAACTAAGAAAGTACTTTCAGAAAGAAAAAATAATCAAGCAATCAAATAATGCTACTGGAGGGCAAGTCAGAATAAGAACAGAGAATCCATCATCGAACATGGCAAGGAAAGTCATCAGCAGCTTTGACAAGAGCAGGTTCAGTAAGGTGGAATAAAGAGAATAGGAGGGTAGGAAGTGGAGGCAGCAAGGTAATGCACTCAGGGTGCTGTGTTAAAAAGAACAGAAAAAGGGGCACAAGGTGCAGGCCTGTAATTCCAGCTCTCAGCAGGCAAAAGGCAGGAAGATCAAGAGTTCGAGGCCAGCCTGGGCTACAAATTAAGGCTTTGTCTCAAAAGAGAAAGGAAGAGGGAGAGAGGAGAGAAGAAGGAGAGGGAGATGGCAGGAGAGAGAAATGGAAATGGGGGGGAGAGGGAGGGAGAGAGAAAGAATATGAGCACAAACCAGAGATATAAAGCAGTGGCTAGAAAAAGATATAGGATTGAGAACATTTTTTTCCTATGTGGAGGGAAAAAAAACCCAGTATGTTATGGGGCTGGGGATCTAGCTATCTAGCTCAGAGGTACAGCATGCACTTAGCATATGCGAGGCCCCAGGTCAAATCCCTAGCATACATAAAAATGCTTTTTTATGCTATTTAGAATGATCTAGTAGACAGAAGAGATAGAAGATGCAAAAGGGAAGATGTCTGTCTGTCTGTCTGTCTGTCTGTCTGTCTGTCTCTCTCTCTCTCTCTCTCCCTCTCTTTTCTTTTCAGGCAAGGTCTCACTTTGTAGCCCAGGCTGCCCTTCAGTAGATAAGATGAAGCAGAATTAACATACACAGAAAGGGAAGGTTTAGAATACAGCATGTTCATCCAGAGAAATAAGAGGCTAATAAGGCTTATAAATTACTTTCCCCAGCCACATTCAGCTGAATGGGCACACAAAGAGGAAAAGCTGGATTTCAACCTGCTGGTTGCCAGGGAGTATGAAGGTGGGAAATGAGTTATTGTTTAAGTGAGTATAGAGTTTCAGTTTCACAAGACAGAATTCTGGAAACTGGTTGCACAACAATGTAAAAATACTTAATACCAATGAACCATATGCTTTTATATTATCCATATTTTACCACAATTTGAAAATGCAAATAGACTGGGTAGTAGTGAATGGCACAGTGCTTGCTTAACATGTGTGCGGCCCTGGGTCAATCCCTAGCACCACAATAAATAAATAAATAGCCAGGTGTGCTGGTGCTGGTATAATACTGACACCTGAAAGGCTGAGGCAGGAAGATAAGAAGATAAGAAGTTTGAGTCCAGCCCAGGCAACTTATTGACCTAGCAACAACCTATTTCAGAAAAAAAAAAATTTTTTTTAAAGGGCAAGAGATACAGGTCAGTATGAAGGGTCTAGGTTCAAACCCCAGGGCCACATACAGATAAATAGTCCTTATAATAATTATTTTTTAAAAGTTGAATCTAACCAGTTTCAGGGTTTTGCCAGGTGACTACAGTAAGGGAGGAAAAAGAAAACATGTTGATGGTATGTATGAGAGGACAAAGCTGAGTATAAATAATGAGGACTCAAGGGTTAGGCAGAGGTAAAGGGGGACCCGGAGTAAGAGCGGTAAAATACTTCTCACGTGATTTCAAAGGCTTGTCTGCTGCACTGTGCTGTCCCACTAAGCACAGGTCTTTCTCTGTGGTAATACCTTCCTCCAGACAGCATCGAGGGCCTGCTTCCTAATTTCTCTGGTTCTCTGATCAAAGATCATTTTAAACTCCTGTCTTATTTTTCTTCTTGGCACTTAAACCCTGAGGGAATATGGGTTTGGGATATGAGGGTACAGTGTGCCTCAGATATTTGTTAAACGAAAGTACTTCTTGAGTAAACTTGATTTCCTTTATGTGAATATAGAAGAATTCAGAGAAGCAGCCAAATCAGCAAACTAGACAGGGGGAAACAGTGCCCTCTGCGAGACAGTGGAATGAAAAGTCTGTATGTATGGAAAGAACACAGACCTTGCAGCCTAGGTTGCAATCTCAAAATCCACTACCTGTTTGACTTTGGGCAAGACACTTAACTTCTCAAAAGTCTCGATCTCTACTTATGTAACGTGGGGATATACATTCAGCAATCTTCAAAGATCATCAAGACTACAGTAACTGGCAGAGAGTATACTGTTAAGATTAGTTCATGCTTCATTCCTTCCCTTCAACTTCCTATGCAGAAAGCCGGAATACTTGTCAGCTCCTGTTTAACTGGGAGTGGTTAACATTAGGGCAACATGACAAGACCAAATATATACTTAGAATTTTCAATATTGATTCATCTACAGGCTCGCCAGTACATAATGTATAAATCACAGAGCCCTGTTATCATAAATTATTTTCTTTTAGAAAGATAGTCGTGAGTTTAATGTCTATCTCCGCCCTACCCACACTGCTCCACAGACATACAATTTGTACTGCATTATCAACAAAGCTTATTTAAGGTGCCACAGGTTGTAGCATGTTGGCATTTCTGCTAATTCTTAGAATCATTAAACTTCAGTTATTCTAAGTGTTCCTTTGTTCTACAAGTGATTCATCTGCAAATCGCAAGGTGGCAAAGCACCAGCATCACCCAGGAAGCCTATGCCTGCAGGCATCTGCACATCCTAGGGTTTGATGCCCTACAGAAGAACTACACATCAGTCCACTTTCACCCAGACTCTAGCTTCTCACCTGTTATTTTTTCCAATAGAGAAACATCTTGCACTTCTTGGGGCAGAGAAGCAATTTTCTGTCTAACAGTAGCATCCCCTGATGCAGCATTTTCAAGATCCTGCAAAGCTTTGATTAGTTCTTCGGTCTATAAAATGAAAACACAATGATATCCATTAAGACATAAAGAGCTCAAAGGAATTTAGCTGGAGTTAAATGAGGTAAAAGTAAATTTTAAAATGACCATTCCTGACTTTTTTTTTGGTGCTGGGGATCAAACTCGGGGCCTGTGCTTACAAGGCAAGCACTCTAACCACTTGAGCTAAATCCCCAGCCCACATTCCTTACTTTCAATAAAAACTGTTCTTAGTTCCAGAACTTACAAAAAAGTCAATGATATGGATTCTAAGAGAATGTACAAAATTAATTTTTCTAAATCTGTAACAGAATGTGAGTGAAACTTCATGTAACTAAAAGTGCAAACACACACACAGATACATATATACATGCAGTGTGTGTGTGGTCTTATTAAATTCCTGGGTTGACTTTATGAAATGACTACCACCCCCCATATTAAATGTGTAAAATTAACTAACTACAAAGGAGGAAAAACAAGAAAAGCAAATTAAGAAAGTATATTCTGCACATACCAATATCAAAAGAGATTTATTAAATTGTCAGAAAAAAACCAGAATGCTGACAGGTAAGTCAGTCCATAATGACTATAGATAGTTAGTTCGATCACCCTGGCAGCTGATAATCCAAGCTATTCCCTTTAAAGTTTTCAGGTGCAGACATATGACCTAACACTGTTGTCATTTAACCCCTAGCCTAATCATTTTTACATGATACAAACCAGAGACGCTTCCTATTTTCATAACCTTTGAACACATAAATGTGTAGTAGACAAAAATAAGAGGAGGCAGCGTGAGCCAGTGAGAAGGGAATGAGGTCTGAAGTCAGACAGACCTGGATTCAAATTAAGACCCTGGGCAAGTTACTTTTAATCTGTTTTCTTGAGCCTCATTTTCTTCGACTATAAAGAGATGAAATAAGGCAACCACAGAGTTCATGAGCTAACTTGTTTAACAAAAGCTAAATCATACAAACACATTAACAAAAACTGTTTTATTTAAATAGGCAACAGTGTAGCAAGCTTGCTATTGGCACACAGACTGTCCTTAGATACTAACGGGCTGTTTACTTATAAAACAAACCACCAAGCTGTTAGAGACAAGCCAAAGGAGAAGACTTTTGAGTATCTTTATAACATGATCTACCCCTTTCACAAAAATCTATTTTAACAATATTTTTAATTTCTAGGAGTGAAAAACAAAAATCCATGTACTTTATAAAATGTAAACCCATCCCCGAGTCATGGCACGAAAGCTTGTCTGGGTGGCTCTTGTGTTCTCTGCCCCAAGAGCTACCACTGGTCATCAGCGCCACCTTGTGGCCGTCCTCTCTAACTAGAGGTCCTTTCAAGCCACTTTGCCCTCTCTCTCCGGGGGTCAAACATACCAAGAGGGGTCCTGCAGAAGGATCTTGAGGAGAGTAGCTTCCAGGGTAGTCATCATCCTCCTCCTCTTGTATTTGCTGAAAAGTTCGCTTCAGAGATTTCTTCTCCTCTGTTGCTAGAGGAAAAGAAAGTGATAAATTTGAGTCATATGTCCTACACTTAAAAGTCAAATGCTACAACACAATGGAACACATGGAAAAACCGAGCAGAAGGGTTCATTTTCAGAGATGACCTAACATTAACCTTTATGCCAATTATTTTAAATTGATTATAATTCCTTACATTACTGAAGAGTCAAAAAGGTCTGGGTCTGTCATCTCAAACTGACTCTGGAAAAACACTACTGAAAACAACCATCTAAAAGTGAAACACACCAAGTTATTGTATTTAATTAAAAACACCATATCTTTAAAGAAAAAATCATTAGATGAAGTAAAATAGTAAGAAACCCATTAGATGATATAATGAAGTAAGCCATTGTGTACAAGGGTTTATTGAGAACATACTGCACACAAAATTAGATATTTTATGCTTTCTAAAGATCATTTCAGAAAATAAATTGGTGAGAGAATTCATATAAAACTATGTCCCAGATTCTAAATACTGTACAAACATCCTTTAAAAAATCCTAATTATAGAGTGTTTGCCTTGCAAGCACAAGGCCCTGAGTTCAATCCCCCGCACCAAAAAAACAAACAAAAAAAAATCCTAATTATACCTTAAAATAAAAAATAACCATTACAAAAAAATACAATTGATACTACTGGGAGAAATTACTTAAGTTACCATTTTTAATTTTAACCACTTGAGGCTCACAGGTTATCTTTTTTTGTTATCTGTACCTTATGCTTTTATATTGTTATGACAAAGTGCTACTCCTAAAATCATTCCTATTGCATCAAATTGGACAATACAAAATAAATGCCAAACAGGTGTAGGAAATGAATCAAAATGATTTATTTATTTAATGCTGGTTTAGAAAGTAAAGAAGTACTGTACACTAATATGTGTAAGGCACTGCAATAGCCTATTTACATTTAATCTTCCCAACAATTCTAAGATACAGTGTCTCCACTTTACAGGTAAGGGAACAAAAGGCCTAGGGAGGTTAAGTAACTGATTTAAAGGCATGCCTCCAAAGCCTGTGTTCTTCCACTGAACTCATATTATTAAGCACAACACAAGAATTCTCTCATCTGTCAAAAAAAGAGGTGATACCAAGCATCCTCAGAACTTGATGAGTTACACAAAGAATAACTCACGTAGAATATACAGTTTTCACTGCAACAGTTTTTTCTGGAGCCAAATATTTAGCTCTTGTTTTCTACCTTACACATTAACTAATCGAACTATGAAGTAAAAGCCAAATCAATAGCATAAATCATAATTTTTCTTAATGTTCTGTTTGTTCTACTAAAAAAACAACAATATTGCAATACAAGGAGTTCTCGCTTTGCATGATTCTACTACGGATGGATCAGTTAACACAGTTAATAAATACAAGTCCCACAATAAAGATCCCAATCTCAGTTACCATGCATATTAACTCTGTGTTCTTGGATAAAGTACAGGTTTGTCTAATACTCCAGCCCCCAAATCGTCATCATGACCAATCACATTACTTTTTCCAAGTCTGTCAGGGATGGGCTACTGTACACCTGTTACTCAGTGCACACAGAGATGGTAAAGTGTGTGCACATGCTGCCTTGTTTCCCACTGGTAGTCCGCATGACAATTAATAAAAATGAATAAAAGAAATAGGGAATTGGCCATAAAGATCAAAGTGCCGCAAACAAACTACAATAAAAACTAAAGGTGGAACTGAAATTCCAGTGGCACAGAAACGAAGTTACAAAGAGCTTGAGTCTCAGCCACAAGAACTTAGTGAAGACCAGGAGTAGTAATTAAAAAGATGACAGTGTCCTGGAGGGAGAGACGGTCACAAAGCTTAGGACCAGAGGAACTCTCAGGGATATTTTATAACGCTGGATCATTCACTAAGGTCTAGAAAAGAGGCTTGCTCCCTATCTGAGCTACTGTAACTAGAAGGCACGCAGTGTTCAACTCTTTGGTAAATTTGTTACAATGAGACCACTTTAATCCTCAAGGTTTCTAATTTTTTACTACATGATAAATAAACTGTCTTACTCTTGTTTGCCTTATAATACTTTGTAAACAACAGTGTTTTCAACTCTGACAAAAAAAAATCACAAAACAATTGCAACTTTCTCCATTGGTTCTTAAATTCACCTTGTATGGTTTCATTTTGCAGTCATTTTTTGTCTTGCACTACCAGGCAAAGCAAGGATTGTTGTATTTTTTAAATGGAAAATGGACTAGGATATAGTTCCCACATGAAATACCTAGGAGTACTTTATACACAGTAGCTGCTTAATTAATGTTCTGGCTTGTGGTATGTCCCACATAAACATTCAGCCACTACAGCATCAAAGGGACACAGGAGTAGCCATTAGAATGTGAACACAAGATCCAGAATAAAATTTTCATTGCTTTGTTTGTTTCCAAGGGCCTAGAAGAGTGCTCAATAAATTGCCAAATTAAAATCCTTCCATTTCCAAATTCTCACAAAGGAATTACTATACACATATAAAAACCAAACCACTCACTACCTCAGGGCCTTAGATCAGCCTTTGCTTTCCCCAACTTCATTTTCATGAGATAATCAAGGCTCACAGGTTGTGGTTTGTCTAAAGCCAAGGAGCTCGTTAGTTTAAGTCTAGGTCCACAAGCCAAAGCCTTCTGCCTCCTAACCATGAGTTCTCATTGCCACTTCACACTGCCACTCACCCACAGCTCAAGACTCAAATCGAACTGACAAAGATAATTTTAAGGCCATTTCTGTTCTCTACTATGTTGATGAAAGAGGATATACGGGAGATATAAAACATTATCAGCCCACTTTTCCAGTTTACTCCTACTTTCAACTGGAGAACCCACTGGTACAAATCTAAGATTTCTGGAGATGAATTATTCATCCTTCCCCACTAGGGCCCTTATTCTCTGAGCTACCTACTTCCAGTATGAAAATTTCCACTGGCCCAATCTTCAAAGTACAAAGCCTTGGAGACCGCCAGAATCTGTCCCAAATTTCCAACTTTTAGCAGAGTCCACACCACTGCGGGATAGCTTACAAATCTCTCCTGGCCCCTTTCCCTACACGGCTGCTCATTGCCAACTCGCCCTTCATTAGATCCTGTGGAGACCAATGCCCCAGCCTAGTCTCCCTGCTTCTAGCTGCTTTCTCCAACTTAGATATATTCTATTATTAATCTGATGTTCCTAAAGCTGAACTCTCACTCTATCTTGTCTCTAATCAAACACTGTGAATAGCCTACAGTAACTGAACACTTTTCTCATGAGTTCCAGCCCACCGATGGCAGTATCATCTTGAGCACCCCTCCAATTCCTGCTGTGCCTGGACCTCTCTTTTAAAGCACCTGGCCTTGTGGTTTTGTAAGGCTGCTGGCAAGTCTTCCTCTTTGAGAGGAAGTATCTCACTCCTTCACCTCCGTACAGTATCTAGGAAGGGTCACCAGACCAGAGTGAGCAAAAGGGGGAGGAGTCACAGGGCTGGAAAGTGTCTGTGATACGCCAGAAATAATACCATTAGCACAAAGCTGGCAATTATTAGGCCCAGAATTCTCAACTGGGTTAGACAGTCATTACAAACAACCTAGCAACTCTGTCAGCTGCATTCCTACCTTGGAGTTCTGTTTGTTTGTGGTGCTGGGGATCAAGCCTGCGGTCTTATACATGCTGGTCAAATGCTCCACCACTGACCGACACCCTGGCACTTTCCGTTTTTCATCTGAAACAGGGTCTTGTTAAGTTGGCCAATCTGGCCTTAAACTTGCACTCCTGCCTCAGCCTCCCAAGTAGCCGGGACTAAAAGCACACACCACTACACCTGGCCTATTACACTTAAAAAACTTTTTCTTTTTCTGGTGGTGCTGGGGGTCAAACCCAAGCCTTCATGTGTGGTAGGCAAGTACTCCACCGCTAAGCCACACTCTCAACTCCTACATTGGAATTCAAAAGAAGTTTTCCACCACCAATTCTGACCACAGTACTTCTGCTCCTTTTTTCACTCATTCAAGCACTGTTTTCAGGCAGGGAAAACCCTGCAGGTGGTCAGTGCTCTTGTCCTCGTATTGTCCAGCCTCTCCTCTGTCCCCCCACTTATCCCTACATCTCCAGGAGGCCATGCACTCAGCTAACCTTCAAGTAATCTGGGTTTACATAAGGGTGTGGCATGCCTCCACAGACCTTGTGGTAGAAATTCCAAAATTATGGCAGGCTGTGAAACAATCTTATGAAAAAACTGGTCTCAAGTCTCTCAAATCACATCATGAAGCACAGCTGTCTACCTGCAACGCTGGATCTTCTATAGAATACCTTTGAAAATTTCTGGGATTTAAAAACAAAAACAAGCACTTCGATTTTATATCACTTTCAGAGAGAGCATCAGGTAATATTGTTGGCAACAGTTTCCTCATTCTTTGTCTCCTCCTGGCAAAATAAAGGACAGTAAAGCACCTTAAGTTTTACTTGTGGGAAGAAAAGAGGCTGCCACAAAGAAAGGGCTAACACTTGAGGCACAGTTTTAAAAGAATCTACCCTCATCATCTCACTGAACTGAGCAACTAAATCCACGCCGGAACCCAGGGCGCCTGGGCCCAGAGCTTATGCTCTTAATGGCCACGCTCTCCAAGCTCACACAAAATCCAGGGGACTGGAAACACTAGGTCTGCTTCTACTTGTGCTAACTGACTCATATATGGAAACTCAGGACATTAAATATGCTGAGAGGGGCAAATAAAAATTATACCATCACCCCACTGATAATATCTTTGCTGCATTATGTCAAAGTAATCTTCATCACAACTCTATGAAGTATTACTGTTAACAGCCAGGTTGTACAGCAAGGACCTGAGGCTCAAAAAGGTCAAATACGGGGCCCAAGGTCACACAGCTTTAGAAGTAATAGAGCTCTGGAAATTTGAATGTCTAAACGTTACCAACGTTCAGGCATGTTGGGACACCTACTCATGAATTCATACCATAATTCAAGTCCATTAAATCCCTGTGCTTTCAGGAAAAAGTACAATGCAGAGAACATTAGCCTTAAAGTCACATAGACCTGGGTTTGAAAACTCCGTTTCTTGGACAAAATTGCTTTTTGAGCCTTCCTATCCTCACCTGACATACAAAAATAATACCAAACTCAAAGAATAATTGTAAAGATCTAAAATAATACAAAAGGCAGGCAGCAGAGAAGCTAGTACCTAACTGGTGCTCAGTAAATACTGGTTCCCATGTAACTATCTTTCTTTCCTAAATCCTTCCACAACTGCATAATACTATGTGAATTCATGTATCATTCAAGTAAATAATACATTTCCATCCAATCAAGCAATAGCTTTAGTATTCCCAAGAACAGAGAGGCAACTTTAGAATACCTGGGTTTTGCACCCGGTGAGGCAGGTGTGTAAACGCAAAACACCTACTTTCTAAAACAAAATTCCTAAGCTTATGGATACTCCCATGTCACAAAAACTGTCAAAGGTCCACAGGAAAATTTTTATTTTGAAGATAAACTCCATGAAATTGCCTGAAGATAAAGAACTACCCAGGAATCAAAGCTGAAATATAAAGGACTATACAAACATGGGAATAATTTTCTGGAGAACTCATCATCAATATTTTGAACAGAATGTCGTAAAATAGTCTAGTAACTCAGGTCCAGAGAAGACAGTGAACTGAGACCAATACACATGCTGGAAGCTTTTGTGGTTTTCATCTTAAAGAATAGCAAAAGAGAAACTATCTCCAGATTAACATTATCCTCCACAGATTCTGCCTTCGTTATTATTGTCTGTCTGGACCCTCGAAAAAACAAGTCAGAAACCCAAAAGAACTATTTCCAATACTGCCACAAATTCTCCCATTTGTGTGACAGCTCCCGGAGTGCAGAGCCATTTCTTATTCCTCTCTTGCTCTTTCCTAGTGCACCTAACTTAGCTGTTTACTCAAAGCACATTCCAGCAAATGCTTGAATTGAAATTCAACACTGGTTTCAAGCATCCTTTTTCAGAGTTCACCTGTTTACCCAAAAGTGCTTTTAAAAATCAGCACTGTTTACTAAATGAACTGTAAGAAAGGGTGCAGAAAAGAATGCCGGACAATTCCCCAAAGCTGTACAGAATAAATACCTCCAAAGGATATAATACCAACGCTGTAAGAATCCAAAGTAGGAAACATCTTGTTTTTAGAAGCTATCACCAGAATGACCCTAGAATTATTTTCTAACAACTCCAAGTAAAATAACAATGACCTACAGTCCGAAAGCACTTACGTCATTCTTAAAAGTCTCCCTAACCCTCAGTTTCATAGCAAAATTACTGCAAAATGCATGTAATTTTAGACTTGGAAGAGATCGTGAAAGGTATACAAAAAGCACTGCTGAGGGCTGGGGATTTAGCTCAGTGATTAGAGTGCTTGCCTTGCAAGCACAAGGACCTGAGTTCGATCCCCAGCACCACCACACACACACACACACACACACACACACACACACACACAAAGCATTGCTGAATTAATGATACTGTCACACATGCTAATTCCAGTAAGGTCTACAGCAGAGGTGTAAACACAGTACTAACGAACAAGGAAGGAATGATTACAGGTGCCCAGACAAGTGAGGAAGGTATCAGCGAGGGCAGCCCTCTGGAAGAACGCATTCACACAGTGAAAGGGGCAGAGGGACATCTTGACAGAGGTAAGAACAGATGCAGAGGAAGGGGTGCCCACAGAGCATCCAGAGGGCTTGGCAATTCATTGTGGCCAAAGAACAGGGTGTCTGTAAGGGAATGGCAGGAGAAGAATCTAGAAAAGTGGGCTGGTTCAGAATAGAAAGGGTTCTCAATGCTACTAGTACTTGATCCTCCAGGTAGTAAGTATATAGTAGTCAGATCGGATCTATAGCTTAGGAACATATACCAACTAAAATTTGACCACAACTAACCAGCAATCAAATGATCAAATAATATATTCATTAGAGAAAAAATTAAAAGTTCTTATGAAGAACTTGGTAAAATTCATATATAGATGATACCTCCCCTCAAGATATCCTGGGCCCAGTAAAGATCAAAATGAATTTTAGAAAACAATCTGACAATCATAACAATATGTTCCAAAACCACAACAATATTTAATGAAACCAAGTTCTAAAAGGGCTGAAGGGCTTATCTAAGATCTGCAGTAGTTAAGCAGGACCAGGACAAAATCTTAGGACAAGGTACTTCCTACTTAACCACAATGCTAAAGAACTTCACTGTTCCTTTCCTTTGTGCAGGAAAGTCTTTGAAAGACAGAAGAGAGCTGAGAACACACACCAAAAGTTAGAGAGTGAGAGAATGAACAGCATGAGTACTAGAACCAGGCTCGCACACCACGAGCACTACATAAATTCTCACCATCATTCATGATCATCTTTCTCTGTAGAATCATAAAATTGCTCGTGGTTCACAGCAACCCCCACTGCAGCTTTTCATATTTGATTCGAAAGTAGGCAAAGACCAAGAGCTGTAAACATGTGGTGATGTTTCTACCTTTGGGGGGAGGGCTCTTGGAGTCCTCCATAGACAGCTTCAGCTGCTGTATGAACTCGCCGCCATACACACTTCTTTCTTGCCAGATGTTCAGCAATCTTTCTAAAGGTTTTTTACAGCCTTCATCTGCCTCTCTGCCCAGAAAAGATGAAAAGATATATATATATAAGCTTAAGATCTTTTGTTTTTAATTAGGACAGATCTACTTAAAAAAAAAAATCAACGACTGGCTAAATGATTTACATATTTAAAAACACAAGGAAAAGTAAGGCACATATTCTATTATTTGAATATCCAAAACTTGACCAAAAACTGCCTTTTCCTGTGGTGCATGGGGAAAATAGAGGAATAGTATCATAGAACAAAAATTTTTCCCTTTTGAAAGATGAGGCAAATAGTGAGAAAAGCCAAGGGCTGATTTTTGCAGATAGAGAATAATCAAAAGTTGATCATATTAATGGTGACGGCTTGCTTTTTAGAAAGACCTTAGTTGAAATGTAGTGCGAGATATTCCATTGAAAATTAAAATGAGTCAAACTTTTAAGAATTTAAAAGAAAAGATTAAAGAACACAAATGTTTAAAACACGAAATTCACCTCACTAACACACCAACACTTCTACATGCATAAATAGAATTGTACACATATATGTCAAGACCGATCTCAACTTTACTTCATAATTATTTTAACACTAGCTAAGTCTATGTTCCATGTTCACACAGAGGTGTCTAGTTGATATCTTAGAATACACTGCGAATAATGTAATCCTTTTGTAATTTATACATGAAAGAAGCGTGATAATTCTTTTCCTGCCATGGAATATGATTAGAACTCAGTGTACATCTGCTGCCTACCATAAAACATCAGATAGCAAGTAAAAGAGTGGGAGAAGACTTTCTGAACGGAAACCAAATTTACTCACCACCCACTGCGTTCCTGTGAATTGTTCTGTTTAGTGAGACTGTGAGTATGTCAATGATCTTATACTGAATAACTTTAACAAAGAAAGAGTATCTCGACATCTCAGGACCTACGTCAAGTATCTTCAATAGGAACTTCAAGAAGAAATCATACCAAATTCAATCAGATGGGAATTCTATATGCCTTCAATCCTAATAGCACTTTTGTAAAGCTTATGCTAACATTCATTGTGAAGTAAGGCCTGGCCAGATTATTACTTATGAATTATTGGTGGCATATTTCACTAAACTGGGATCAAAGGACTAAATCAGCAAACATAAAAATTCATTCTTTTTAATCAAACGTTTTTATTTTTCAAGTCAGAAGTGAGGGTTAGAATAAAAGAGAAACCTTTCTATAAATAATCATATTTATAGAGTTCAAAGATATGACCTAATCATCTGATATTTGTGATAACACTTTACTCCACCTTCAAAATGAGTTCCAGAAATGAGTTCTTCTCACTCCTTCCTCTGCTATCAACCTAGCCCAAGTCACTATCATCTCCTGATTGGATTACAATAGCTTCATTACTGGGCTCCTCACTTTTATTCTAGCCCTCCTACATCTACTCCCAGGTTCTAATATTTCTACCTGCTGTGTTAAGCGGATCGTATTTCTTCCCATTAAAAGTCAAAGTCCTTATAGAGCCTTCAAGGCCTTTTTCAATCCAGTCCACTGGTTCTTGGGCTTTATCTCCTACCCATGCTTTCCCTCCTGCCTTAGCACTTAAAGTTTGCTGTGCTCCGGGTGGCCACATGGCTTATTTCTGCTCCTCTTTCAAGTGCATGCTTAGTTCCACACTATCTTTTCAGAGAGTCCCTCCTGAATCTCCACACTGCACATACTATACAGTTTACTTATTCACACTCTTCCATTTTAATGTATTTCTACAAAGGAAGCAATTTATTTTCTCCCTTACTGCTAGATGCCCCAGAAGGAGCATAAATGATTTATTCACCTCTCCTCGTTTTTGAAAATTTTTACATAGCCATACACTTAACTACCTTTCAACAATCACCTTTCTGCATCAAGGTCATGCACGTCAGAAATCAACTAAGTATTGAAAGGTTGGCCCAATCAAGGTCTATGGCATACTATGCTGGGAAGACAAAGAACAAGGCCTAGTCCCTGAACTCTAGGTCTTGAACCCAACAGCCCCTCGGATCGCCTCAGTCTCGTGTCCTTTCTTTAACCCTAACTTTGGGGTCACATTCCAGCAACACCCAACTACACATATCTTCTAATCAGAACTTCTTTCTTGTGCATCTATTTTTGCTCATGCTATTGCCTCTAATATGAATGGAAACCCCAAAATGAAACAAGACAAAGAGACAGGAGAAGTTGCAATCCAGTTAGTTGAAATATTTAAGTATATATGTATGGAAGCAGCAGAAGAATCTCAAAGGACAGAATAGACTCAGATTAGAGAAGGCCAGGATGCCATACTAAACATGTGGTCCACAGGCAATGTGAAGCCCCTCCTGTGATCAAATGTATGACTTACAAAAATGAAGTCATAGCTAATATAACAAAATCACAACTAAATCAGAACTTAATTGACTGGCTGGTACTTTTAACATAAAATCTGTTCTCTGGGGATTTAGCTCAGTGGTTAGAGTGCTTGCCTTGCAAGCACAGGGCCCTGAGTTCGATCCTCAGCATCAAAAAAAAAAAAAAAAAGAAGAAGATTCTGTTCACTTGAAGGAAAAACCAGTCATCAGAACGAATTCTTATCAAGGTTTTAGGGGTGGGGACAGTGGGGCATGATACTCATCCACCCACATCCATCATTCCTGGAGGACATTTGGGACTCTGGATAAGAGTGGTTTTCAACATAGTATCAGCCACAGTACTAATCAGTGGACAATACTGTTCAATCTTTTTATAATCGCAGAACATCTTCAAATATTTTCACTACTAAAAGCTAAAATCAAAAAAGGGCTCCAATTTAATTAATGAACACAACTAACTGGGATTATTTCCTTGAACACCATAGCAAAGCCAAGTCCTGCTTAGATAACTTTCAAAAGTTATAGGTAAGATATTCAAGAAATCTTTTTACTGATGAGGTAAGTAAGCTCCCATGAACTGGAAATCATCTTAGCACCTGGAATCATATAATTCAAGAAATAAAGCAATTTTATAAAAGGGGAACCATCTTTCCAGGTATAACTTCATTTTACATCGAGAAAATCTTTAAATGAAAAAACACGAAATGTTCTTAATCATCAGTCTTTTTGTGGGTTGGAGGGCAGTGCTGGGGATTGAATTCAGGGCCTTGTGCCTGCCAGGCAAGCACTCTACCTCTGAGCTATATTCCCAACCCATCATCAATCTCTGAATAAACTAGAAAATGATGATAAACAATTACCAACACAACTATTATGTCAAACACTTCATTTGCGTGTCAATTCTGATCAAACTCATTTTTCTAATACAAATGGCAAAAACTACTATAAAAGTGAAGAAGTGTATCACACATACACAGAATTGTTGCTTGAAGTGTTGGCTGGACATATGAGGCCCTGCCAAACAAATTTGGGGGACTTTTCTTTATGCAGCTGTACGGCACTTTCTTTATATAGCACTATAATTTGTATGTCCGTCTTATCCCTATGGTAGGCCCACTAAGAGCAGGAATTCTTTCTAAGCGTGGCCAGCACTTCCAACAACACCTCGTACAAAGGTGGGGCAGGAATGTTTCTCTACAGTTGTTCAGAAAAGAGTTAACATAGAATGCTAGAGGCTTGCTACCCTTAGAAAAGCCTGTTGATCAGCTGGACCTCAATGACATCTAGGGTCTTGGGTTTGTAGGACTACTCCACTGTTTAAGCTGAGTTTACTATGTCTAAACTGTGCAAACAATAAGGTCCCAAATGAACACCAGCTTTCTTTCTGGAAGGCTGGAATTACCAAAGAGGATGCCCTACACGACCAATCTCAACAAAAACTCTGGTTGCTGAGACTCTAATAAGCCTTCTTGTTCGACTGCATTTCACACTTGCTGTCACAATTCAATGCTGGAGAAATTATGTTTATGTGACTCCACTGGGAGAAAACCTGAGAAAGGTTATGCCTTAAGTGCTCTAGTCTTCACTACATGCCACTTTTCCCTTTGCTGATTTTGCATTGTATCCTTTGGCTTTAGTAAATCATAGCTATACGTGTTCCTAGGGCGGGTCAACGTATCTGTGAGTGATCTTGGAGACCCATATACAACAATAAATATCATGTATATGATGATAACCTCCAAATTTATGTCTCCGGAAAATAAGTTTCTATGGCGCTTAAGACTGTTTCATCCACCTGTCTATCTGGCATCGCCCCTTAGAATATCTACTCCCTAGAGTATCTACCAGCCCCCTCAAACTTAACACAGCCAAGACAAAGCTCATTCCCTCCACCAAATATCTCTGCCATTTTTTAGCTCAGTTACAGGACCATCAGCCACCTACTTACATCAAAAACCTATAAATCATCTTTCATTTCTCCTTTCCTTTAGTACTAGTTCCCAGCCAATTCCTGTACATCCTGTAAGTTTTACATGGGGAAAAAAATCCAATTACAAAGAAGTCATCCAATAAAAGGATAGTTACCTTCTTACTGTGTGAGTCCTAGCTGATGTTGACTGTAGCCTGAACTACAGCAATACTCTCCAGACTCGTGTTTCTGCCCCTCCCCTGGCCTTTACAAAGGAGAATGGTCTCCACACCAACCCATTTTTAAAGAGGAATCTTTGTAAAATATATGTTGGAATATATCGTTCCTTGGCTAAAACTCTTCATGGACACCCTATCAGAACAAAATCCTGACTGTCTCCTAAGGCTTGCAGCAGGGCACACATGACTGGTACTCGTCCATCTCTCTGATCTTATTTGGGTGCCACTCCTCCCTTTGCTCACTATGTTCTAACCATATTGGCATTCATGGTTTCTCTTCAGATGCCAAGATTATTTCTACCTTAGATTCTGTTTAATAGCTGTTCCTATTTTGCATGATTATCTCAAATGCTTAGCGAGGACTTTGCTTAAAGAGGCCCTCCTTAATCATAATGCTGAGAAGAGATCGCACTCTAGAGCACCATTCTATTTTACTATGTCCATATCACCACTCTCTCAAAGTGGCACGTTCATTTCATTATCCTTTGCCTGCCCTGTTCCCTGCTGCTCCCCTAGTATCAGGATCAGTCACTGGCACGTAAAAGGTGTTCAAGTACTATATATATTGAATGAAAGGTGCTATGTACAGAAGAAAACAAGGTACTTCTGTGGTTAGCATTTTCTCATTCTGGCTCATTAAACTGCTCTTCAAATCAAATCTACCCTATGGAACATGATGGCTTTCCCTGAACTGAGAGATCTTGGATTGTCTGGAGATGGGGGTAGGGAATTACCATAAAGATGGGTCAGCTATCTTTGTTCATCAACTGGCCACAGAAAAAGTATACAGAGAGCATACGTTAGGGTATTGTTAGTTGATAAGGTGCATCAGGACTGAAGTAGATGTTGGATTTTCTGTTCTAATAGTGTGGTGAGAAAGAAGCTCGGAAGCATGGACATCCTGAATATCAAAATAGGACCTTAAAAGAGTCAGTTAGAAGACTGCAAACAGAAAGGAACTTAGACCGGGTTGAATCTAACAAGATGTTCTCACAGTGTCTCCTGTATAGGTTTTAGGATGTCTCCAAGTAGAAAAGTCATTTTTAAACCTGGTATTACCCACCTTTTTCTCCCAGCCCATTCTTTTTTCTTGGTAGCGGGGGTGGGGGTGGGGGGGGTGCCCGCGCTAGATTTTTGAGACAGAATCTTACTGTGTAGTTCAGGCTGGCCTTGAACTCACAGCGATCCTCCTGCCTTGGCCTCCCGAGTATTGGGATTACAAGCGTGTGCCACTATGCCCCACATCCCACCCCTTTCTATTTATCCTTTTCTGATTTAAAGGCAGCTAAAGACTATTGATCAATTTTTAAGTGGGTTTTTTTTTAACTGTTCCTATAGGAAATTAGTTCAGTCAACTTCCTAAATCAAACTTCTCCCTCAATGAGTCAGTATTAATTAATTCATTCAACAGATATTTACTGAATCCCTACTCTATGCCTGGGCAGACCACAATGTTGCCAGCTCCTGAGATACCATTTACATCAAAACTATATAAATAGTAGCCCCCAAAGCTATATAACCCAGCAACTCTACACCAGGCAGTTTACTAGGTGCCTGGCAAATAGCAAGGGATAAAAAAGAAACAGTCTTTCCCTTCATGGAGTTTATAACCTAACATGGTCCAATAAATAAGCAAAGGATGTGGATCAGGCATCATATTACATACTTTTCAACAAAATAACTCAAATGAGATAGGGCGTCATCCCCTTTTAACTGACTAGGAAACTTGGGCTCAAAAAGTTAAGTAACAGGGGGCGGGAGATTTAGCTCAGTGATTAGAGTGCTTGCCTTGCAAGCACAAGGGCCTGAGTTCAATCCCCGGCACCACCAAAAAAAAAAAAAAAAAAGTTAAGTAACACATTCAAGGTCACTCACACACTGTTCAAGGCATGGCTAGTGTCTACAAAACTGCAACCTAAATCTCATCAAAACAAGAAATCCCTGTCTCCAATTTCAGATAGCTACTCTAGTAGTCTGTTCTAAGCTTACTCTATCACAAGGATTCAGTAATTTTTTCAAGTTAATAACACATTTTGCTACTTTGGCATGTGTATACATTAAAAGAGTTGGCTATGTAGTTAACAAAAATTTTTTCCACCTCTAGAAAGCTAGACATCCTTTCTGTGTTTTGGATTTCTAATATTTTACCTTTAAACTTTTCAAATTCTTCAGGAAACACCTAATTCCACATTTAAGGCCATTTCCAGGCCCTTCTAACACCCTAGACTAATTTTTGTTTAACCCACCAGCCTCCTTTCACCCTTCACAATTTCCTTTTGCAAAGACTTGTGTATTTTTATATTTATGTATGAACAAAACAGTCTCCTGAAAAAGTTGTCTCTTTGCTCCTTCTAGGAACCTAACTTGTGCCTACCAAAAACTGTTGTTTTAAATAAATAAAAATGATTCGTAACACTTTTAATTCAATGTAAGCTGTCTATATTAGCTGTACATGCCTTTTGCTCCAGTCCTCTCTGCCACAAAGTACAATAGTACACTTGAGACAATTTGGACAAAATACCTACATTTCTACACTAACAATTATTATTCTTGCACTTACAGTAATGCTATTGTTTTTAGTAAACTAGACATCCAGAAGGAAGTAAACAAGAAGGCACAAACAATTTCCATTACTGAAGATATGTTACCAAGAGGTTTCCTCATGCTACTGAGCTTTGTTTTTTTCATCATAAACTAATGAGACAATTCAGCCACACCAAGGGGGAAAAAAAAATATCACACTCTAGAAATAAAGTCAATTAATAGGGGCAGAGATGTGCTTCCAGTATTAGGTTCAATCTCTTTAATGCATCAAAATGTTTATACATCTGAGAGAATTCTTAAGGGCACAGTAAAGCATAAAACCACAATGTGGCCTCCATAACACTCTGTAAAGTACAAAGTTATCAACTTACAAAGGCTATCACAAAAAAGGAATGAACAAAAAAAGGTGGAAAAGATATTTCATTAAAAAAAAAGACAACATACCTGGCAACATGAGAAAAGGCATCCACAAGGACAGATTCAAATTCTCTAGTGAATTCAGGTCCTTTCCTTTTACTGTTTTGGATCACATCATTTGCTAAGTACAGAAAAGTAAGCTTTCTATTTGATTTGGCTGAAAAAAAGAAAAGATAATTTAACTTACACCAAAGATATTCTTAATTTATAATTCTTTTGCCCTAGACTATTCCTAAAGAATATTAAGACAAATATGATCTATTTGTGGTCAAGTATGTATGTTTAAACAAAACAACTTGAACTCCTGGAGGTCTCTGAAGGAACAGGTTTGGCAATAGAGTTCTGAGGGTGGAGGGGATCAACTTTATTTGTTATTTTAACTGTAGTAATGAAAATAAAAATGAAGATAATCCAGAGAAAATTCCTAAAGTATAAGCTGCCAATATTAATGTTAAAACCAAGGCTTTCGTTTATTCTATTGCAAAGATGAACAGTTCTAATAAACTCTTTTTTAATTTTTTTATTTTATTTCCAAGAACATGTATCAGTACAATGTATACATAATGATCCCATTCATTGTAGTTAATTTGTACCTGTACATGATACATCTTGGTTCCCCAGCTACTTCCCCACCCTGCCTTCCACTCCCCCCTCACTTCCCTATTTATAGTAGCTTTATTTACATTTTTCTAATGAACTCTTAACTATCAAATATTCCAGAATGAAAGACTGAGTTGGGTTTCAATTTTAAAATAGATTCTTACAATTTATGCTCCTAAACTGAGAATTTCTCTTTGGCACTCCAATAACTACAATCAGTCAGTATCAACTTTACAACCCAAAGCAATCTCTAGATGCACCAAAAGATGTTTATCTCAAATACAAACATGCATTAATGCTACATTGTTACTGAAAATTTACACACATCTAAAATCTAGATATGCAAAATTATGGCTCCCACAAAAACCATAATTCTTCTCTACTATATACATAAAATGTAGCATTTCCTACTACTCTGTATGGTACCTTATATTAAACCATAAAAAACTCATGCAATGTGCCTGACTTACAGTTGCTTGGGGGAACATTACTTGCATGGCTTCTATACACATAACCTCTCAACTGTAAAGTTATATCACTGTCATTTTTGTCCCATTTTTCTTTTACAATAAATATGAACATAATTAGGTATTTCAAAACACTAAGTCTCCTCCAATGCTAAAGTACCTGAAAAACTTCAAATAAGCTCTACATCAACTTTTACATACCTGAGTAACTAGTCCTGGCCCTATGGCTCTCAGAAAACACTTCTCTATTTCTTTTGAAATACACATAGCATGTGTAAGCTCTGACACAGCAGACAGGGGATCTGGCATTTTAAAATGTAACCACAGGGGAATAACCCCAGTTAAAAACAAGACTTTCAAAACACATTATAGTTTAAACTGATGTCTTAAAATGCTCATGAAATTAAATATGGGTATCCTGAATTGTATTAACCTTTTGGTAATAACCTAATTTAGATGGTGAACTGATAGGAATATCAGAGACCTGGGGCTATCTTCAAGTTCTAATTTTTACACAAAAGCAAGAATAAGTGTCCACAGTCATAATACCATACTATTGCGACAAAGGTATAACTATGGCAAAAGGCATTTTTTTAAGATGCAGTAAGTACAACAACGAAGTTATTATAATATGAAAGTTAGTGGTTTCAAAAATAAATGAGAACTTGAATAAGGCAAATTTGATGAAGTAGAGCTTCAGAAAGTCCATATACTTTATGTTAAAAAATCCCAGAATTCATACTATAAAATGTCAATTTGGACATTCAAGACCTGACACATTTTTCATTACAAATATACCTAACAGGACAGAAAGCGAAGGTTTTCACTATCTACAATGCCAATTTCACCATCTTGAAACTTAACAATAGGGATTTACTTAGAATAAAATGTATATTCCTTTATGCTCAACATCATGAATGGTTGTTATAGGCACTGTGTTCACACAGTGTAAAGCACTGAAACACAGAGTTAACAATACATGCACATACCCCTCCACCCTCACCCTGAGTGACAACTTGTTCAGATGACTTTCCAATATGACAAAGTAGACCCTTTCACCCTCTATCTAAGTCCATTCCAAACTGGTACAATTACTTGAGCAAAGTTTAAACTGGCTAATCAAAAGTTGTCAAGTTGTTTGGCTGGTTTTGACATCTAGAAAAAAATCTTAAAAGTAATTTTTGGAGCTGGATGTGGTGGCACATGCCTGTACCCTCGGCTACTCAGGAGGCTGAGGCAGGAGGGTTGTTAGTTCAAGGTCAGCCTTGACAACTTATGGAGATCTTGTCTCAAAAAAATGGGGAGAACAGCTGGATGTAGCTAAGTGGTAGAGAGCCCCTAAGAGCAAAAACAAAAAAGTACTATAAAAACTATACTACTGTAAAAATAAAAAAGAAATCTGGGGGAGAGGGGTCCATATACATTCAGGCCACAATACAATTATTCATCTAAGAGCATTTAAGAGTAATGTTCACCAAACTATTCTATAAAGAAGGGAGAAACTGTACTTCGAACAGAGCCAAAACAAATACATTAAGAATAGTTCCTAGAAAATGGAAAGAAAACACATTAGGGACAGAAGTAAGTAGTATTTAAGTGAGAAAAAGTAATTCCTGTACATCTCACAAGTATTTTGATAGTAACTCAGTGACCATCTTAGATACATCATAAATACAAGTGCCTAATTTTAAAAACTCAGGGTGTCCTAGAACCTAAAGGGCTAGTCAATTTGAACATTAGGGCACAAAATTCTTTCCCACTGCAGTGTAGGGGCATCATCAATTCATGAAGGAAGCCTGGAAATTAGAGGAAGATGCATCTTGATGCTTTAAAAAGAACTCCCAACTCTGCAGTATCCAAAATGGTAGCCACTAGCCACATACGGCTACTGAACACTTGACTTGTGGTTAGTAAAACTTGAGAATTGAAATTTCACTGTATTTGTTTAAAACTTTAGTTTCTTAGTCACGATTTAAGTGCTCAAAAGCCATATGTGGCACCTTGTTGGAAAGCACAGATATAAAAGTTATCCTTACAAAAAGTTGGTGTGAAGTAGTGCTGTTTAGATCCTTTATTCAAACATGAAAATACCAGAGAGCACAATTTCACTCCTAAACTTCTAAAATTAACTGCAACAGGCACTATGTTAAATGCTGTTGGGCTACAGCAAAATGAGAAGATCCCATTTCTACCTCAAAAAAACAGTCTAATGAAAAAGAAATAACTAAGAAAGAATGAAGTAAGTGCTAAGTTGGTATGATGGGGTGGTAGGCAGTAACTAATTCTGGTAAACAAAAGCACGATAAGTTTCGTATCAGACAACCAGCTTGACTTTATAAGTGCACTAAAGCACTGAATCCTTGAAGAAGCACAAGTTTCAACATAAGTCAGACCCGGGTTCATGTCCCATGTATATGCCCCTGAACAAGTCACTTATTCTCTATCTTCATCTTCTTATCTATAAAAATGGAATATGTCTATTTACAACATAAGGTTTTATCATATAAAATTAGGGATAAAAAGCTTCATCAATGAATAAATACACTCTGTAACAGTGAAACCTAAATTATCAAACTCAATTCATTCCAAATTTGTGTTCAAACACCAAAAAGTTCTAGAACTGAACATATTTTTCCCCATGAGAAATAATGGAAAGGGGTAGAGATTTAGCTCAAGTGGTAGAGCACTTGCCTAGCAACCACAGGGCTGAGACTGATCCCCAGCAACCCCTGAAAAAAAAAAAAAAAAAGAAAGAGGAAGAAATAACAGAAAAACAAATAATTGGTTCTGAGGTTCAAAAATGACACTTATAAATTCATTTTTCCAGGACTTTAACAAATTTTGGAATGACTTTTTTTCTTCAACTTGTGGTTCTCGGTTTTCTTTTTAGCTTTACGATAGTTTATGCAAATAAAGTGCCAAAAAAAAAAAAAAAGGCACCGTGACCAACGTTTTAATGCACTGACACAAGTACTATACTGTCTGAGTAACAGTAGTGCTTAGACTGAGGCATCACCCCTTTGTGTCCACAGTGAGACTCACTCTCGGCCTGTACAGGACTTTTCAAGTTGGATTTTTGATTCAACTACTGAGCAAAGACCAAGCAGACTTTTTTTCAAACTTTGCTATTCGAGTAGTGGAAAGCGCAAGCTTGGACCTGTTCAACAACCGAGGTTATGACTGTTTATTTTTCAATAACTCAGAAGGTAAATAAAGTGAGGAATCAAGAAGGTAAGTGGCATTTGAGATAGGCTTTGACAATCTCAAGATGATCACAGAGATCCTACCAGATAAGATTCTGTAAACAGGCAATTTGCATTTCTTTCACGGCAGAGTGGGGCACATGAAGGAGGCTCTGGGAGCTCCAGGTTCTACCCCCTAAATGCGCAGAGAGCTGATGGCATCCCTGTCTCAGTACAGCACATCATAACTGGGGGTCTCCGCTAGACAGCTAGAACTGAAACAATCCTGGAGTCTGGCATCTACCACCTGATGTTGTCGGAGACTTGCCGGTTCAGAGGACTTGAAGATACCACTTAGCCACCTCAGTTTTCTTATCTGTAAAATAGGGTGACATGAGAGATAACAGAAAACACACGTGAAGTCACTTCCTGGCCTACAAAAGACCTGCACATAGGGTGTCCAGAATGGCTCTGAGCTTCATTTCTTCAACCACCTATTATGAAACTCATAAGGATATCAGCAGTGTACGTGTCCACTTTTCCCCACCAGACTGTAAGCAACTTTAGGGGAAAAACCATGCCTCACATTGATTGATCAATAGTCCCATCTCACCAGGACCGTATGCCTACACTCTGCATGACAGCATGTTAAAAGTTCATTTGGAGTACCTTGCTTATTTCTCACCAAGATTTGTTTATTCAACCCTCAGATTTTCCCCAACTGCAAAGTTCCTACTTCATAAGGCTCTGAGAATTTAAAAAATTACAATGTATGTAAAGATATTAGCACTGCATCTGGCACATCATAGAGGTACAATTTATAACAGTTATCATCTCCATTTTGTAGATAAAGAAAGGAAGGGACTGCCAGGCTAAATTGCTGGGGTCAGTAAGTGTCAAAGTCAGGCTTAACTTCCAGGCCGTTGGCACAGGCAACTTGCTATTGTGTCCAACACGGGGCCTTGCACAAAACAGGCTGAGTTCAATGCATGTCTGTCACACCCTGAATAGGGCCTGAAATCAGCGGCAGGTGCATAAGGCTACGCAATTTACGAGGTTGATCTGAAGACCGAGAGCGAGTATATACATACACAAAGGTCTCAAGTATGTGACTGGCAAGGAGTAAAAGGCTTTAAGTGGCAGCTATCCTCGTCTCCGTTTCACAAATGAGAAACGAGAGGCACAGAGAGATGAAGAAGCAGGCTCAGTATCATTCAGCTAGTAAGTGGCTGAGCCAGGACTCGATTTAGGCAGTCTGACTCCAAGGCCCTCTGGCTTTTGCTCCAAATACCCAGCACAGGCCCTGGCACCTGCCCACAAGTCTAGGGCCAGTAGGGGGGCCAAACGCAGCAGAGACAATAGTAATCACAAGTGTCAGGAGGAGCTGAGGGGAAAACAGTTTTAAAGTCTGGGCACCTGAACCCTAGTCCCTAGAACCTCAGACGAGCGCCTTATACCTTTCACAGGTGTGCTTCTTACTCCGAAAAATGGGAGCTAAGACTGTCTCCCATCTCAGAAGCGTGAAACTGAGGAGCAAGGCTCAATTAAACCACAAGGGTCTGGGGAGTGGGAGGGCGCAGCGGAGTAGGAGGGGCTGTTTACCTTTGCGGAGCTCGCGGTGCCACACAGAGACGATGGGTCCTGCGTGCTTACGGTGGTGGATGAGCCAAAGGGAGAGAGTCTGCACGCTCTGCTGAGAGTTGCTCAGCTCCGAGAGCTTCTTCTCCAGCGCCGACTCGGAGAAGGAGGACATAGTGGCGGCGGAGAGGCCCGGCAAGGAGCGGCCTGGGCCGCCCAGTATAATGAGAAGAGCGACTGCACACGTCCCGGGCCTCACCTGACAGACTGCGGGGCTCTTTACCAACTGACAGGTCGCCAAGGGTGCAAAGCAGGGGAGGGGATGGGTCTCTGCAGTAACAGCCGCCCGCGTCTCCGCCACAAGATGGCCACCCGACCTCTCACCCCGCCGCTTGTGAGGTCAGAGGGCAAGGGCCGGAGTAGCTGGGCACCGAGAGGCGTCGGAGCTGTAGGAAAACGTTGCTTTGGAAGCGGCGGCCTCTCTGACCCTCGCTCGGAGCACTTCGAAAGAGCAAGACAGAGAAAAGAGCTCAGTTTCTCGGGCCCGGAAGGCGCTTTGACCGCTCGAGTCCGCACGCCGGCGCAGTGAGTGTCACCGGAACCCTTTCTCCCGCTCCCGCAGAACCTTTCTGGCGCGGTATGGCGCGCTACTTATAGCGTCACTTCCGGCGAAATGCAGGAGGCGGGAGAGTGAGGGAAAGGCTGGAAGACGAGGTAAGAGAAGAGTGGCGGGAACAAGAAGGAGCCCAGCAGCTAGGAGCCGTTAGAGGGGGATCCTGAGGAGACACTGAGCCTGAGAGATCATGACCTTGGCAGGGGAGGGGGGCTTCCTCTCTCGCCAGGCAGGCCCCAGGCACATTTTTTCCTCCGTACACAGCCTGCTGTTTGACTGCCCTCCCCCACAGCTCCTTTCTGCTTCTTCCAAGGCGCCCACGTGCCCTTTTCACACCTCCACGCCTTGGCTCTCGTTCTCTCAGCAGACCTGATTCCCCCTTTCTCACCTATTGAGCTCTTGCCTGGTCTCCAGTACCACCCTTTAATATCCCATTATGATGTTTAATCTGTTACTGTGTATTCTCATGAAACACACTTTTGCGCTCTTGGCTCTTAGTTGGTTGCTTCATTCAGGGAATTACATCTGTTCTTGCTCTCCTAGTGCTGCCATTGACTTCTGTTAGGAAGCACTATTTGAGACTCTAAAATCTTATCTTGTTCTCTAAATTTGTCAAATCAGCAGAGAAAATTTCTTCTGCCATGGGTGAAGTGACGGGGAGTTAGTTTTCATGGACATATACAGAATTCTAAAATTAACTCGTCATCGTTGAACGTCCTAGTCGTGGGCCTGCCCCAGCTTTGGAGACAGTCTTCTAGACGCCTTGCTTCGCTTTTACTGCGTTGTCGTTCTTTGCTTAGGTACTTTTACCCTTCATCCAGCCTAGAATCATCATAACCATAGCTAACAGAGTGCTACGTGCTAGACAGTTTCCACACGATACCTGATTTAATCCTCACAACGAAGGTTATGAAGTTGATATTATATTCTTTCCATTTAACAAATGAGGAAACCGAGGCTTAGAGAGGTTAAGTGACCTATCCAAGATGACATAACTGAGATTTGAGGGAAGAGATCTCATCCACGCTATCTTTTTTACTCTAGCACTTGATTCATAGTTGATTGAGTGAATGAAAAGAGGTGAATAGCCTAAAATCCTAGTCAATGTCTAGTCGTGATTGTAAGCTAGGGCTTTTGAATACACGCCTAGATCGTATTTCAGTATTAAGTAGCATTATCATAAACTTAGTGCTTTTATACCAAGTCGTGCGTTACATACATTTTGTTTTGTTTTGTTGAGACAGGGTTTTGCTGTGTAGTTCGTGCTAGCGTTGAACTCACTACATAACCCAGGCCAACCTCAAACTGGACAGTCTTCCTGTCTCAGCCTCCTGAGTGTTGGGATTACATACTTGTGCCACCACATCCAGCTACATTATTTTATTTAATTCTTACCTCAGTCCTATGGTTTGGTTGTTACTATCAATATTTTAAAATGAAAAAATATGAAGCATGGATAAGTAACTTATCCATAATTACTCCTGAGCCAGTGCTTCATTCATTCATTCAGCAAATAATTTTTGAGCACCTGTATCTGAAGTACTATTCTAGGCAAAGAGACAAAATATCCATGTCTTTGGAAGTTTACTGGGGGAGGAGGTTGAAAAACAAACATGAGGGCTGGGGATCTAGCTAAGTGGTTAGAGTGATTGCCTCAGAAGCACAAGGCCCTGAGTTCAATCCCTGGCACCAAAAAACAAAAAAAGAGTATAAAGTGACTCAGAAAGTGGTAAATGCCTTGAATAAAAATCAGTGCATTATTCGTGGGCACATAGGAATCTGACATTTATGCTGGTCAGAGAAAGCCTCATTGATAAGGTCACATTTGCTCAAAACCCCTAAGAAATCAGAACAAATCATAAGCCATCGTAGGCAGAGGGAAAACCAAGTTTAGACCACTGTTGGCATTTTTGAGGAACAGAAAAGAGGAGAGTAAGATTGGAGTGATTTGAAATGAGCTCAGAGTCGCAAGGGACCACATCACATGGGCACTTTGGAGGCAATAATATAGACTTGGATGTTACTCTAAATGAAATGTGAGTTCACTGGACAGTGTGGAGCAAAAGAGAGGATTGTGGCCATTAAGCAGAAGAGAGTCATGGTATAAGGGAAGCAGGAAGGCCAGTTTATCAGCTGTTGTAATAACCCAGGTAACTGGATGACTCAGACCAGAGTTGTATCAGAGAAGATGGTGAAAAGGAAACAGATTCTGTGAACATTTTAGAGGAAGAGAGAACAAGATTTGCTGATAGTTTGGCTATGGGGTATGAAAAAAAGACAAGCAGTTAGAAGGCCCCAAGGGTATTAGCCTAAGCAGTTATAAGAATGCAGTTGCCATTTACTGAATTACAGAAAGAGCAGGTTTGGAGTTTGGATTTGAATGTGTCCAGGTGGAAATGCCTGTCCAAGTGCAGTCAGTGCCCAGTATCATTGGTTCTAGGACACACGGACCACACACACATATACATACATACACACAACAGATATCAAACTCCCACTGATGCACGAGTCTCGTATATAAAATAACAGTATTTGCATATACCCTACATACATCCTCTTGTACAATTTAAATCATCTCTAGGTATTTGTAACATCTAATACTGTGTAAATAGTTGTTATATATTTATTGTTTAGGGATAATGACAATGAAAAAGAGTTGTATATGTTCAGTAGAATTACAGGGGTTTTCTCCCAAGTATTTTGATCTGTGATTGTTTGACTCTGGATGTGAGACCCATAGATAACAGAGGGCCAATTGTATAGCTAGAGAGCTTAATAGGCAATTGAGTTTGTTGGTTTGGAGTTCAAGGGAGAGATCTGGGCTAGGGAGAGAAATGCGGGGGTCATAAGGAGAAATAAGTGCAGATAGACTGAGTCTAGAATATGTCACCATCTAGAGATGGAGGTGTTAAAATTATGTGCCTTTTATACTTAAGCTTTTTAATATTAATTACGCTAGTTGATTTTCAAATGTTGAGCCAGCCTTGCATCCCTGGAATAACCTCACTTTGTTATGGTATGTAATTATTTTTAGTTTTTTTTTTTTTTTTTCTTTCCTTGGAGCTGGGGATTGAACTCGGGGCCTTATGCTTGCAAGGCAAGCACTCTAACTGCTGAGCTAAATCCCCAGCCCTGTAATTATTTTTATGTACTGCTGAGTTGTATTTCCAGATACTTTTTGTTTAGGATTTTTTGCATGTGTATTTATGAGGGAAATTTGTCTGTATTTTGTCTAATTTTTATATTGTCTTTGGTTTTGGTGCCAGAGTAATACTAATTTCATAAAATGGATTGGAAATAGTTCGTTTTCTTCTTTTTCTAGAGCAGATTGTGCAGAATTGGTGTTAATTCTTTTTTAAATGTTTGGTCGAATTTGCCAGTGAAATTATGCAGGTCTGGAGATTCCTTTTCTCTTTCTCCCCCACCCCCATGAAGTTTTAAATGACAAATTCATTTTCCTGAAGAGTTACAGGGCTATTCAAATAATCTTTCACATTGAGTGAGTTATGGTAGTTTGTGTTTTAAACACTTTGTGTCTATACTATGGTTTGGATGTGGTTTAAATGTTCCCCAGGACTTCATGTGTTAAAATTTAATACCCGTCATGAGGCATTAAGAGGGCAGACGCTTAATCCAGCTGTGACGGATAGAGTGAGGCCTTGGGAATGATCTAGGATTAAAAATCATTAGAGCGGTGCTCCCATGATCGAAGTGGTTTTATAATATGAGAGAAAGCCAGAACAGACAAACACACACACAGGCACTCCGTGTTTATTGCCATGGAGTGCCCTGTGCCACCTGGGGAACTCTGCCAGCAAGAAGGTTGTCGCCTGATACAGCCTCTCGACCTTGCACCTCCAAATAAATCTCTTTTCTTTCTAGTCTGCCACAGATATTTCATTATAGTAATGAAAAACACTAAGTTTATGTGAAAAGTTATGTGGTAGTCTTGTGAGGTTTTTTGTTTGTTTTCACCAGTGTTATGCTAGGCAAGCACTACTACTACATTCCCAGACCTTTTTTTTTTTTTTTTCAATTTTTGTTTTGAGACAGAGTCTTGCTGAGTTGCCCAGGCTAGCCTTGAACTTTCAGTCTTCCTGCATGATGAGCCCACACTATCCTTGGGGGAAGGGGAGCTGCTGGAGAGTGAACCCAGGGGCTTCACACTGAGCTACATTCCCAGCCCTTTTTTAGTGTTTATTTTGAGACAGGATCTTGATAAGTCGCTGCATTGCTCTTGCTGGGTTGAAACTTGCTGTTCTCCTGCCTCAGGCACACAATACTGGGCTAGGATTATAGGTGTACACGACCGTACCCAGCTCCACATTGTGGTTTTGATGTCTGCAAGGCCGGTAGTGCTGTGCCGTTTTATTCCTGGTATTGGTAGTTTATTCCTTTCTCCTGCTCTTTCTCACTCACCTCTCTCCCATCAGTCTTAGTGGAAGTTTGTCTCTTTTATTGATGTTTTCAAGGAACCAGTTTTTTGTTTCACCGATTGTATTTTCTGATTTCATTACTTTTTGATCTTACCTGTATTATTTCTCTTGTTCTGCTTGCTTTAGGTTTATTTTGCTTTTTCTAGATTTGTGAGAGGTAGAAGTTTACATTTTTTATTTGCAACCTTTGCCTTTTTTATAATAGATGACTTAGTACTGCAGATTTACCTTTCAGCTTAGCTATGTTATAGCCATAGATTTTGAAAAAATGTCTTTTCACTTTCATTCAGTCCTATAGGTGTTTGATTCTTTAAGACCTCTTATTTGTTCCATGGATTAGTTAGAAATATATTGTTTAGTTACCAGATATTTGAGGACTCTCCTGTTATCTCTGTTAGTGATTTCAAACTAGAGTCCATTGTAGTTAGAGAACATGCTGTGTATGAGTTTGATTCTTCTAAGTTTGTTGAAATTCATTTTATGGCCCAGGATAGGTTCAATCTTAATATATGTTCTCTGGGCACTTAAAAAGAATGTATATTCTGCTGTTGTGGGTGGGATGTTTTGTAAGTGCCAAAGAGTTTGTTGGCTGATGGTGGTGTTGAGTTCTTTAATATCCTTGCTGGGTTTTTCCGGTTTTTTAAATCAATTATTGAGATATTGAAGTCATATTTGTGGATTTGTCTGCTTCTTTCAGTTTTTTCCAGTTTTGTTTCACATATTTTTCAGCTGTTATTTTGTGCATATACTTTCCAGATTGCTGAATCTTATTAGATTTATCTTTTAATCATTATGTAATGTCCCTCTCTGTCTTTGGTAACTTTCTTTGCTCAGAAATCTATATCTGAGTATGTGTTTTTAAGGGTTTTTTTTGTTGTTGTTGTTGTTTTTGTTTTTTATTTTTTTTTTGGTGCTGGGAATCGAACTCAGGGCCTTGTGCTTGCAAAGCAAGCACTCTAATCACTGAGCTAAACCCCCAGCCTCCAGAAATCTATATCTGGTATTGATATAGCTACTGTTGTTTTCCTCTGATTAATGTTGACATGAAAATACCATTTTCCATCCTTTTACTTTCAGCCTACCTGTATTCTTAAGGCAAGTGAGTTTTTTGTGGATCGTGTATAGTTGAATCACATTTTTAAATCTACTCTGACAATCTCTGTTGGGGGGGGTTGTTTTTTTGGTTTTTGTTTTTTGACACAGGGTCTCACTATGTAGTTCAGGCTGACCTTGAACGCACTATGTAGCCCAGGCTTGCCTCGAACTTGCAGCAATCCTTCTGCCAAGTGCTGGGATTACAGACATGTGCCACCACGCCCGGCAATCTCTGTTTTTTAATTATGGTGTTTTAGACCTTTTACATTGAATATAATTATTGTTATAGTAAAGTTTATGTCTGCCATTTTTTTTCTTCTTACTCTATTTACAAATATTTTTGTTTACCGTGTCCTTCCTCCTTGATGTTCCAAAGTATGTGTGTGTGTGTGTGTGTGTGTGTGTGTGTGTGTGTGTAAGTGTGTGATTATTTCCTTTCTGTTTAGCGAAATTTCTTCAGCTATTCTTTTACAGCTAAGTCTGCTGGTAACAGATTTGCTTTTTTCTTCACCTGAAAATGTCTTGGTTTCCCTTTCATTCTTTATGAACACTTCTGCTGGGTATAGGATTCTGCATTGACAGTTTATTTTCTTTTCACCACTTGATAATTATTGTGCAACTTCCTTCTGACCTACACTGTTCATGAATCTAGTGTCATATAAATTGTTTTTTCCCTTGTAGGCAAAGTATTATTTTTCCCTGGCTACTTTCAAGAGGTTTTTTTTGTCATTAGTTTCTAGAGATTTAATCATGTGTCTTGTTGTAAATTTCTTTGAGTTTATACTATTTCAGATTCATTCAATTTTTTTAGTATAGAGGTTTCTCTTGTCAAATTTGGCAGGTTTTCAGCCATTATTTTCCTGAGTATTTATTCAGCCCTGCCTTCTTTCTCTTCTTCTGTGAGACTCTTAGGTCTTTTGTGATGGTCTCACAAGCCCTGAGGTTCTGTTTTGTTTTGTTTTGTTTTTCTCCCAGTCTGTTTTCTCTCTGATGTTCAGATTGTGTAATTTCTATTGTTCTAGCTTTCAGCTCGCAAATGATTTCCTCTGTCTCCTTAATTCTGCTCTTGAATTGAGCTTTTTGTTACTGAATTTGTTGATTCGAAATTCTTTAAATTTTCTTTTTTTTTTTGGCAAGGCTTTCTGTTCTTTCATTTGTTTGAAGCATGCTCATAACTGTGCATGAAAACATGTCAATCTTAGCTACTTTAATATTTTTATCAGATAATTCTAACACCTTTGTCATCTCAGTGCTGACATGTCTTGAAATTGTTTTTTTCATTCAGCTTGAGTGCTTCCTAGTTCTTGGTATGATGAGTGATGTTTTTACTGAAACCTGGACATTTTTGTATTGTGTTCCAAGACTCTGGATCATATTTAAGTCTTCTGTTTGGCTGGCTTTCTCTAACACCACTCCTAGTGTCAGAGGAAGGGGGCCTGTTTCAGTACTGGCAAGTGGAGGTAGAAGCCCAGGTCCTCACTCAGTCTCCATCAGTGCCCAGGAAGGAGGGATCCCCATTACTCTAGGATGGAGGTGAGTGTTCCAGCTTCCACTCAGTCTGCACTTACACTGTAGTACAGTGATCTCATCACCACTAGGCAGTGGTGAGGACCTCTTGTGACACCACCCCAGTCCCCAGTGAGGGTAGAAAAGGGTACCTTATAGTGACAAGTGGGAGCGGCAGTTCAGCTCCTCATGTGGTCCCCACTAACTCACTGACAGTACATTGTAGGGATGTGAGTGCGTGTGCGTGCGTGCGTGTCTGTGTGTGTGTATGTGTGTGCGCGCAAGTGTGGGGGGGTGCCAGGCCTGGTGGGGATGGGATTCCATCCTCCCACTTATCCTCAGATACAACCCCTGTGGGAGTGTCGGGGACACCTCAATACAACCTCAGGAGAGTAGAAGTCTAGGCTCCCCAGTCAGCCTTTGCTGGTACAGGTGGGGCCAAAGTTTTTTCTCTGGTGTTTGGCCAGAGTAAAACAGTGTTGTCCAAAAGTTTATCATTTTGCCGGGCTTCCCTTTCCTAGAAAAAGAACAAGTTTTTGCTGGGGCGTTTTGTGCCTGCACCCTTTGTTGCTTCCATGTTGCCAACTTCTTCACCTCCAGGAGTAGAATCTGTGAGGCAGAGAGAAAACCCAGGGAATTCAGTGCCAGGTCATTCCTTTGGTAGTGAGAACCCTAACCAGTCTGCTTTCTTGTTTCTACCTGTTTTATATCTAATGTCCAGTGTTTTGAGTTATACTTAATGGAAGGATAGGAAATGTGTTTCTATTCCATCTCCATAGAAGCAAAAGTTCTCTATTTTTGTCTGTGTAAGTATGTATTTATATATAAATAAACATAATTTTTATTTACAGAAATACTTAACTATGAGTGGAAGAAATGCAAATATATACCCACATCACCTGGAGTACTTATCCTAATTTCCAGTATCACAGAAGAAAGGGAAGAAAGGGAGCTGAAGATGGGTGCTTAGCATATATTTTCTGCATAGTCTTTTCCAATTTAGGAACTTTCAAAATAGAATATACTGCCTATGTATACTTCATGTCTCATGAAGGGGACGGGCACATAATATTAGTGTATTACAAGGCACAATTTTATGACTATTCTATAGAGGACAGTTGTAAACAAAGTTCTGAGTGAGCCTTTGGACTTCTGGCACTTTACATTCCAGTATGTATACTTAGTGTTCTGTACCCATCGCCCCATTGCAAGGCTAGTTTGGTTAACTTTTTTTAAAATAAATAATATATTGCATCATTAAATTATCACAAATTGGTCTTACAATCCAGAATCTTGTTTCTGTAGCTGGATGACTCGTATATCTTATTCATCAGCTTGCTGAACTGTTCCTTTTTCAGATACATAGAAACCATCCAAAAATTTCTGATATCCTTGTTTTTAACTATTACGGATTGCTGAATCAAGGCAGCTGAGTTTGAAACAAGTTTAATATCATTTTCTTCAAGGATCAATTCATCTTTCTGTATTTGAGATACTAAACAGACAACACCTGTCTTCACCTGAACCCTGTGGGTGTGTGTGTGTGTGTGTGTGTGTGTGTGTGTGTATTTTTTTTTTAACCAAGAAATTTTGGATTTCAACAAGAGACCCATTTTCCTGAATAATAGTGTTGATGAGGAAGTGAGCATACACAGACCTCATCTTGTAACGGAAGCCCTGTGTAACACTAATGATTGTGTCCTGTATGTGACTATAGGTACAGTTCCTTTTTGTTTCCCACCGTTTGTCAATATGGAGCCTTTTTTTCTTTCCAAGGATACTGAGTTTTACTCTGATATTCTGAAGTCTCTTCACTGGGTTCCTCTGGGTCCCTTCACAGTGACTGTGAGTCCCTTCAGAGTGCTGCTACATTTTCTGGAATGTTGACAGTCTAATTGCTGAGAACAGTCTATTCTCACAATAGATGTAGCAAAGAGCTGGTTAACTTTATCTCCCTTCTTTCTTTAAGAGCTTAGCACAGTGTATGGCACACAGTATATGTTAAGGAAACATTTCTAGGAAGAAAGATGAGTAGGAAGCAAAACATCTTCAGAGTATACTGAAGGCTTAATGTTTATCCAGTTTGTTTTACTTATTTATGAAACATGAGTGAGTGGGAAGTGCTTGGCAGACACTACCAGATAGAGAAAAACTTCAAGTAAAGTGGGAACACTAAAAGAGTACACCGTGTGACTGAGGAGAGAGGCAAATAAATTCATAATTTTAACCAAAGACAGTAGTCTTCCAGCATGCTCTGAATGCTACTGCCAGATGGAGTATCAAACAAGTACTTCTTATGTACATAGAATAATCATTGCGGGATTCCTATTCCTGACCCCAAGATTGTAAACTTTTAAAATCATGGATTCCCAAACATACCTGCCCCACCTCAAAATAGATTCGAATTCAGTAAAATCTGGTTTGGAACCCAGGAATCTATACTTAAAGCCTTCCCCTTGATTCCAGTAACAGCCAGGTTGGGAAGGTATGGCGTAGTGGAAAAAGCCTTGCAGCCTTTGGAGTGAGTCAGGCTTGAGATGAATCCCATGTCTGATACTTGCTCTGTGGGTATCATTTAAACTCTGAGCCTTGGGCTACTTAGCTTGTGAATGCAGAATTTATGTACATAAAATACTGTCATGTAATGGATTTTTTTCCATTACAGTCTTCTTTTCCATAGGCTGATCATTCAAATTTGGAAGTTTTGCACATCATTTTATTTATCAAATATATTTGTTTGTTGAAGAAGCTAAAATTTTTGGAAATCACAAAGCCAAGTTCTGCGAGACTCAGGACTAGAACCAGATCATAAAATCCCTCTTGCTTACTTCATCTCTGTTTGGAAACCCAAAAGTAGGCTAGGGAACAGCCAAAATCAAGAACTGTGATTGCCCCCCCAAAATGGATATAAGATCCTCCCTTAATGGATGAACTACCTATAAGAATAACTCAACCCCAAAGAAGAGAAATATGGCAGTTTTTATCCAGAATCCAGTTCAGGCATAGGTGACAGCAAAGTTCCACCAATGAGAGAACCAGATTTTAGAATACAGCTATTAATTCAGTAAGCATTTACTAAATATTTGCTCTATGCTGGAAGCAGTAAACAAGCCGGTCAAAGATCTCGGCCTCCTAGAGCCTATATTCCAGTGAAGAGAGAGACAATAAACAAACTGGTAGATAATCTATTTTGACCAGTTGTGCTAAGTACTGTGAAGGAAATTTTAAAAGGCCATAAAGGATATAGGAGATAACCCCTCCAGGGTAGGGAGGAGTGAGGGTGGGTCAGAGTTTCTAATAAGGATGATCAGAGAAGGCCTCATTCAGAAGTCATGTTTGAGCAAATCCCGGACAGAGGCAGGGGAGCAAGCCATGAAGGTATGTGGGAGAAAAGCGAATACAGAGCCTGGAGCACAGGATCTATCAGAGTATCACCCAGGGCCAGGCCCGGCTCACATGCCACAATGGCATCTTTGTCTTTTCTTGGCCTTTATTAGATCTCTGCCTTTTCGCCCCTTGGCCTGTGCTTGTGATGGCCTTTTACCTTGAGCAGCCTTCCCACACAGCTCCAGCCATGTAGCCCTCCCACCCCAATACAAATCCTTCCTCCCTAGCTATCAAGCATTTCTCTGTCAGTATGCATTCTATACTTCTCTCCCATTTTTCATGTCTTACTTTATAATACAGTAAGCACCTTGTGAGCCACCATCTTATCTTGGAAGTATCTTTAAAATATAACACTTTACCCTGTACAGTGTTTCTTTTGTCTTCATCACCTACACACCATGGTCCAAAGATCTTAAATAGCTCATTTCTGTAACAAGACAAAATGGTAGAAAGTAGGGGGAAAGCCTTGCCGGGGGAATGAGTTTATTCATATTCTCCAATTGCAGATCTCTTCTGCCACCTCTGCTGTGGCTGCTTCGCAGGACCACAGTGGGGGTCCACTAATCTAGAGTTTAGATGGCCCTTAGTGGTGAAGAACAGTTTATTCATGCTTATTTTTATTCACTTACTATCTCCACAGACTGTCTCTTGATCATTTTCTCTACTCAGCCAGAGAATGATTTTGTTCTGCATGCCTCATCCCAGAACATTTCCTGGGCTAGAATGTCCCTGTTGCTGTTAGTTTTATAAACATTAAACTTTGCAGGAGCACCATTTTAAATAATCAGGGTTGCACTTTACAGGAATAGAATATAGGACTCCTAAAACTCTCAATCTCTAAACAATTTCATCTGTAATTGACATATTGTCACACAAGTGTGATTTCATGGTCATCCCATAAAGCTATATGATTGCCTTTTATAGTCATATCAAAGTAGCAATGTGTTATATTGTCTTCCTTACAGAAATATGGTTTATATATTTCTGAGCCTTAACCCATTCTTTAGATCTCTGATTGTGATAAATCTGCTTCTACACTATATAGCATTCTATGGAGAGAATATACCACAGTTTATCCATTCTACTATAAATGGGCATTTGGGTAGTTTCCATTTTAGGATGATGTAGATGCTATATTCCAAATGTATTCTTTTGGAAAAACATGTACATTTCTACTGGGTACGTGTCAAAGACTAAAATGGCTAGATTGTAGGGCATGCATACATTCACCTTTAGAATGATAGATACTGCCAGAGTTCTAAACTAATGGTACCAATTTATACTCCCAGCTGCATTAAGTGAGAGTCCTAGTGGCTTCATATCCTGGCCACCACCTAATTTTCCTTTCCTTGTTTTTTCTTTTTTTTTTTTTTTCTAATGTAACCCTTTTGGTGGATGTATAATGGTATTTCATTGTGGTTTTTAATTGCATTTTCCTAACTAATTATGTTGACTGTTCTTTCATTGTTGATTGACGTTTGGATAGCCTTTGTTATGATCTGTACAAGTCTTTTTCCATGTTTCCATTGCATTATCTTTTTCTTAATTGTTTATTTTTTAAAATCTTTTATGTGTTCTATTTATATATTCCAGATGAGTATTTTATCAGATAAATAGCAGATATCTTCCCTCACATTATGGGTTGCTGTTTCACTGTCTTAATAATATATATTGATGAGCAACATATGTTATTCTTAATGTTCTTATTCTTAATGTTGTTTAGTTTATCTTTTTAAAATTTTTTTTTGAGACAGGGTCTCACTATGTAGTTCATAACACTTGTAGAGTTTAAAGGTGGCCTTAAACTCACTATGTAGCTCAGGCAGGCCTCAAACTTGCAGCAGTCCTCCTGCCTCAGCCTCCCAAGTGCTGGGATTACAGGAGTACATTACCACAACCGGTCCAAAAATCTTGTTTTTAATTCTTTTTTTTTTTTTTTGGTGCTGGGGATCGAACTCACGTCCTTGTGCTTGCAAGGCAAGCACTTTAAACACTGAGCTAAATCTCCAGCCCTCTTGTTTTTAATTCTAAGAAATACCTTTGTCCTGTAATTGAACTTTTTAAATTGGCCTTATTTTTATTCAAATTCTTGTCTCCTCTTTTAATGGTTCTATTAATCTAAGATTTACCACCTCAAGGACTTCTGAGATGTTTTTCCTCCCTCTGACTGCAGGGTCCCATTAAGCAGTTATCTTCCCTCAGGCAGGGGATGGCACAGCAGCCTCTGGACCATCGGTGTGTGAGCTGGTGCCCGTGGGGTGTCATTAGTCCTCGGCCAGGCTGTGTGGCATCCATCCCTGGCATTTTCCTAATCTGCAGTGGGGATTTGAGCAACTTCTCTTTCCTGGCTTCTTGGAACCACAGAGACCAGGAGACCTCCCCCCAAGAAACCTCACAGAGACTAGCAGTGCCCTTTCTCACTGGGTCCTTGGAGCTTGGAGCTTAGAGCCTGGAACCTTAGTGACTCCTCAGGCTGGATTCTCTCTAGGCTGTCAGAGTCCTTATTGTGACCTGGAGGCCTCCCTTGATCAGAGGGCCAACTCTGTCTGAACTGACCAGGTCTTCGCCCACACACCAGACACCGCTTGCCTACTAGTCATAGGCACTGGGATCAGGAGTAGTCATTGAATTGTGAGTAGAGACAGTCAGAGAGCTTTGTTGTCATCATCTTTTCAGAAACCCCCAGCAAGCTGAGAAAAAAAAAAGAGAGCATGACCACTGAACTAGTTGATCTCTAAGTCTCCATCCAGTGCCAGCATTTTACAGTTGTACACATTTATGGTCTCTAGCTTCCGCTTAATCCTCAGTACCCTTGGACCATACTTCTATGTCTTCCCAGCATCCTCTGCTTCCTCAAAGGGAATGTCTGAGGCTTTTATTTCTCTCCTCAAGCCTTGTGTTTATACCCCATTGTGCTCACTGTTGGTCCATGACTGAATTTCTCCTCACAGAGAAAAGACTCTCAGGTATTATGTCACTCATCTTCCTTACTTACCTATAAACCTGTGTCCTCCACCTCCCTACCCACCATCTAGCTTTCTATCCTACTAGAACCTCTTGTCCCGTGATTTCTGTGATAGCGTGCACCCCTGGTTTTCCCGTTTCTCTGGGTACTTGCTTTTGGTCTTTCCCAGCACTGATCTTTTCTCCATCCTACTGACCACCAGGGCATCTTTTCAGTGCATAAAATTAATTGTAGTATCCTCCTCCGTAGTTTAAAATATCTCAGTGACGTAACAGGCAAAGGGATCTCTAGTGGTACAAGTCAGAATTGTAGAGGGAATGGGAATTGGTTGCAGTAGGGCTTGAGGAAGCCTTAGGTGCTAGAAATATTCTCTGTCTTGCTTTGGGTAGCGTACGTGGGTCTAGACATACATAAAAATTCACTGAGCTGTACATTAAGATAATACGTATACCTCAGCTTTAAAAGACAAAGTCTTCTGTAGCTTTCTGTCACTACCACAGGTTCCAGATTCCTCGGAATAGCCCGTAGATTCCTGTGTATTCCTTCCCTAAATTATGGTTCAGCCCTCTTCTTGTGAAACCCATGCTAGCTTTCCGAGGGATACAGCTCTTCCATACTCACATCAGACTTCTATCCTAATCATTAGGAGACCATTTTGTTACTCTGCATTCACTTCCCTCTCTAGATTGGAGGTCCTCAAGAATAGGAACTATCCCTTTTTGGTTTCTTTGCTCTCCTAAGAACTTGGGCAGTGGCTGGCACATGCCTCCCATAAATGTCTGTTGAATGAATGAATGCAAGTTCACTTTGTATTTGCTTTGTGCCTGACCTTCTTTACTGAAAAGTTCTTCCTTCAGCCTGCAGGATGTTTCCTCAGTGAGAAGAAGGTTGTTGCGCAATGGCAGTGTTTGATACTCCTCAGGAGGCCTTTGGCATCCTACGTCCAGTCTGCGTTCAGCTCACAAAGACCCAGACAGTGGAGAATGTGGAACATCTGCAGACAACACTGCAAGCTGTGAGTGACACTGCCCTTCAGGAACTTCAGCAGTACATCCTCTTCCCCTTACGATTTACCCTGAAGACCCCAGGTCCCAAACGAGAGCGCTTGGTCCAGAGTGTGGTGGAATGCCTCACGTTTGTCCTCTCTTCAACATGTGTGAAAGAGCAAGAGCTTCTTCAGGAACTCTTTTCAGAACTTTCTGCCTGTTTGTATTCACCCAACTCCCAGAAACCTGCCACTGTGTCAGAGGAGTTGAAACTGGCTGTGATCCAGGGACTTAACACCTTAATGCACTCAGCTTATGGTGACATCATTCTGGCCTTTTATGAGCCCTCCATTCTGCCTCGTTTAGGATTTGCTATATCTTTACTGTTAGGCTTGGCAGAACAGGAGAAATCAAAGCAAATTAAAATTGCTGCCTTAAAATGTTTACAGGTCCTGCTCTTTCAGTGCGATTGTCAGGACCATCCTAGGTCCTTGAATGAGTTTGAGCAACAGCAACTGGGGGATTTGTTTGCTTCTTTTTTACCTGGAATCTCGACTGCACTGACCAGGGTTATCACAGGAGACTTTAAACAAGGTCACGGCATTGTGGTATGTTCCCTAAAGATCTTTTACAAGACGGTAGGCTCGGTTATGGCTGATGAACAGCTCAGAAGAATCTCAAAGGTCCAAGCAAAGCCTGCGGTTGAGCATAGAATTGCAGAGCTGATGGTTCACAGAGAGGGAGACTGGGTAAAAAATACTGGTGACAAGTTGGTGATCCTTATTAAAAAGATAATTGAGTGTATTTTGGTTCACCCACACTGGAAGGTGAGGCTAGAGCTGGTAAACCTTGTGGAGGCCCTTCTTTTGAAGTGCAGTCAATCACTGGTTGATTCTGCTGGTCCCCTCCTGAAGGTTTTAGTGGGCCTAGTAAATGATGAGAGTCCTGAAGTCCAAGCCCAGTGCAGTAATGTTCTGAGACATTTTGCAGATCAAAAAGTAGTGGTGGGCAACAGAGCCTTTACTGACATCCTGTCGGAAAGCCTGCATTCCCTTGCCACGTCTCTTCCCCGCCTAATGAACTCCCAGGATGATCAGGGCAAATTCTCTACTCTCTCCTTGTTACTTGGTTATCTGAAGCTCTTGGGCCCCAAAATCAACTTTGTTCTCAACTCTGTGGCCCATCTCCAGCGACTTTCCAAAGCACTCATCCAAGTTCTAGAGCTAGATGTTGCTGACATAAAAATCGTTGAAGAGCGGAGTTGGAGCTATGATGACCTGAGTGCTTCTCCAAAGGCCTTCACTACACAGCAAAGGAACCAAATCCAGAGAAGATATTTCCGCTTCTTCACTGATGAGAGAGTTCTTGTTCTCTTACGACAAGTGTGTCAGCTTCTTGGTTATTATGGAAACCTTTATTTGCTTGTGGATCACTTTATGGAACTGTACCACGAGTCTGTGGTTTTCCGGAAGCAAGCAGCCATGATTCTTAATGAACTGGTTATAGGGGCTGCTGGGCTAGAGGTAGAGGATCTTCATGAAAAGCATATTAAAACAAGCCTAGAGGAACTGAGAGAGATTGTGTCATCTTTACTTGAAGTATACACTAGCCAAGAAAACTGGTATTTGGTTACCTGTATTGAAACTGAGGAGGGAGAGGAGCTAATGATGAAACAGTCAGACCTCCAGGCCATCACATCTGGCGTACACACCTGCCAAATTATATCTTTTCCAGCTTTCTCAAAGCCAAGTCCCACTATTTGCTCCATGAATAGCAACATCTGGCAAATATGCATCCAGTTGGAAGGAATTAGCCAGTTTGCATATGCACTAGGAAAAGACTTTCGTTTGCTCTTGATGTCAGCCCTCTATCCAGTACTAGAGAAGGCTGGAGACCAAACCCTGCTCATTAGTCAGGTAGCTACCAGCACCATGGTAGATATTTGTTTTGCTTGTGACTATGACTCCTTGCAGGATCTGATCAATCAAAATTCAGACTATTTGGTGAATGGCATCTCTTTAAATCTCCGCCATCTATCTCTGCACCCCCATACCCCAAAGGTTTTGGAAGTCATGCTGCGGAACTCAGATGCTAGCCTGCTTCCTTTGGTGGCAGATGTGGTTCAAGATGTCTTGGCCACCCTGGACCAATTTTACGATAAGAGAGCCTCTTCTTTTGTCAGTGTTCTACACGCCCTGCTGATGGCATTAGGTACAATGAAAGCCCTTTTTAGTGTTGATTTGGGGAATAATATTTAATATCCTAGTTTGCCTAGTCTTATTTTTTTAGCGTTTGTGGTTATGCTGTGGAGAATATATGAAAGCTTTTCTCTTCAGTCCCACGTTATGGTATGGTTCCATTGTTTATTTTTTGTGCTTTCAATAATCGACCATTTATTGAGCTCTTGCTCTATGCCAGGAATATAAAGCTTGTAGACTAAATATCAACATTATTTTTATTTTCCGAATAAGAAAAGCTAAGACCAAGTGAGATCCTGCTTAGCCAGGGTCAAACAATAAGGGATAAAGTCAAGATTTGTGACAATTTTATTCTTTCCAATATACCAAACTGCTGCTGCTGATACTTAGAGTTAGCACTATCTATGCTAATAGAGAACAGAAATAGCATGAATTATTCATTCCACAGATGGTTAGAACAGTACTGTCCAACAGAACTTTCTCTGATGATGGTAATGCTCTGTCTGTTCTGTTCAGTACAATGGCTACTAGCTACATGTGACTAATACTACTGGGGAATTGAATTTTCAGTTTTGTTTATTTATTTATTTACTTACTTATTTATTTATTTTTTGTAGGTAGTAGGTAGCTGTGTTTGTTGAAGATCTTCAGGAAGGTAGCAGCCAGGACAAGGGAAAGGGAAAAGGGCAGGAAAGGCAAAAAGGGTAGGAGCAAAAGGCAAAAGGACCAGAAGACCCATGTGAGTGAAAAGCAAAAAGGGAATGGCCTCGTGTTAACTCAGGCTCCTTGAATTTAAAGGGTAGCCTCCTCTGACTTCTAGGTGCCTCCCACTGGGTTTCTCACTGGCACCAGAACCCTGCCCCCTTAGTAGGGGTAATCACTTAGGTTAGTTTTGTTTAATTTTCGTAGGGACATATAGCAACATGTAGCCACATGTATTATACTGGACAGAGCAGATCTAAAAACTTCTTTTTAACCCTTCAACTGTGTGAGTTGATTTGCATTTCTCATCTTCCATTTGATCTTCATAGGTGCCTGCTGGAGATGCTAGCTGCCATCAGACTAGCAAAATTTTCTATAAGCAAAAAGATCCCTAAACTGGACAATCTTTGAATGAAAAAACAATAAGCTATATACCTGGGTGCCTTTTATCCAAAAAGCCTATCTGCAGTATTTATTTCAGTACTGCTAGTAGCTTCTGAGGCAGGTAGAAAGATTGTTGACCTCATTTTGTCAGATGAAAAAGCTAAGAATGGGGAAGAAACTTTCTCAGGAAAGGTGTCTGGGGCAGGGACTGTGCTCTGCCCTGTAGCTGATGCTATTTCCAACATTCCTTCATTCACTCATGAACATTTACACACAGCACAAATGTTCTCTTATTCATTCAATAAAGAGTCCCTGCCATATGTCAGACACTGTGCTAAGTAATGAGGTACAGCAGTGAACAAGATGAATAAACTTGCGGAGTTTTCCTCCTACCGCAAGAGAGATGATAAACAAGCAAACAAATCATTAAACAAGCTTACTGTAGACTCTGATAAGCACCAGGAAGGAAATAAACACCTTGATGCACAAGAGTAACAGGGACAATCACTTTAAATTGAGTGGTTAGGGGGCTGAGAATTTAGCTCATTGGTTAGAGTGCTTGCCTAGTAAGCACAAGCCTCTGAGATCAATCCCCGACACCAAAAAATTAAAAATTAAAAAAAAAATGGTCAGGGAGGGCCTCTCTGAGGAAGTGACACTGAAGCTGAGACCTGAAGGATAAGAAGGGCCCCTGTACATACAGGGCTGTCACATTGTTTTTATGATTTGTAAGAACATTCAGGCAAAGGAAGCCACTGGTGTGAAGGCCCTGAGGAATGAAGGGGCTTGGGAGTATTACAGAACAGAAAAGAGATCATTATGGAGAGAATGGTGCAAGATGAAACTGGAAAGGAGGGCAAATCCTGCAGGCCGTATAGTCCAAGGGAAGGAGTTTGGACTTGCCTTTGCAGTCACTCACGAGCCTGTACCATAGCTCATGGGCAGTGGGAAGGCGGCTGTGAAGAAGGCCCACCAGGGCTTGCCTCATGGAGCGCTGCTTCAGACTGGCTGGCTGCTTGGGCACTGCAGACTAGGACTGGCTTCCATGGGCCGGATAGACCCACCTTCACCACTTTGAGGAACTATACTACATTTCAATTTGAGATTTAAACAAATTCAGAAAGGCCTATGAAATACATCCTCTCAGGAGATACCTCAATTTAAGTCTTGAAAGTTGAATTGCCTTAGATTGCTGGTGTCTTTGGTCATCCCTGAAGGAAAGTGGTGCAATCCTGTATAGTGCTTTTTTCTTTTTAATTGAGGAAGGAGGGTCTCTATTGCAGAAAGGAAACTAAGGATGGTTAAAATTCGACTCTGGAACATCCTACGAAAACAAGCAAAATTGGAAATAGCTTTCCTGCCAGTTTTGAAATAAGCCAGAATACACTTGCATTTTGAATAAATAGAAAGTAGTGGAGTTGATGCAGTTACGAATCAAAATAACACTTTATGCTGGCATTTCTGTTTGTTATCTAACTGATCAGCTGTCTAACCGATGACCTCTCTTTTAAATTGAGAGTGGAAGTTTACTCTCAGAGAACCGAGAGGTCTTAAGAGATTCCAGTGCATGTTTTAAGAAATTGAGTAATCATGTACTCGGTGGTTCACATGCACCAATTAAGGGGCATCGGGTAACCAGGCATCATGGTGCTTGCATGTAATCTCAGCTACTCAGGAGGCTAAAGCAGGATTCCAAGTTTGAGGCCAGCCTGGGCAACTTAAACCCAGACTCAAGAATGAATGAATGAATGAATGAATGAATGAATAAATAGGGTTGAGGATGTACTGCATACATAGAGGGCTGCTGCATTTTTATGGCAACGTCATTTCCCACTGTGACTGCACCATAGTTTATTTAACCAGTCCTGTCTTGGTAGGTGTTTTGGTGGTTTCTAATCTTTTACCACCACAGGAAAAAAAAAAAAAACTATATCGTTGCAGGTCATTCTGAACATGCCTCTGTGTATCAATAGGATAAATTCCTAAAAGAAACGGTGGCTTAAAAGGGTATTATGTTTTAATTTTTGATTGAGAGTATCAAATTGCTCTCCTAAGAAGTCGTACCAATTTAAACTCCATCAGCAGTGTAAAAGAGTGCCAGTTTTGCCACGCCCTTATCCACACTGTACATTACCAAGCTTTTGATCTTTGCTAATCCAATAGGAGAAAAACAGCACCTTATTATAGTTTTATTTTGCATTAAGAGTGAGGTTGAGCTTCTTTTCGTATGTTCAAAAGCCATTTGTGAGCAAAGACATTTTAATGTCTGGCACTAACGTTGAATCTAGAAATAATCTCTCTACAGTGTCTAATCCTAGCCATATAAATGCCGGATCCAGGCTTTAACTGTTTGAGAACCAATCCCTTAGAGTGCACTAAGTACCTGATTTACACCTGGGAATGGTGATTGAAGAAATGTCCCAATTCATCCCTACATACAGGAACCTCCAGGAACTGGATTGAAGGCTCTCATCTCAAGCGTTTGTTCGTAGCTACTCCCAGTTGCCTGGCCCCATCATTTCCAATCTGCTGTTACTGTGGCTCTGTGCAGACATTCCTCAATGAAAAGGAGATGAGCAGGGAGTAAAAGTAATCAGAGCCTATCTACAAAGAGGGTGCTGGACCAGAGTGGCAATTTTCTGGTTGAGGGATTTGTTGTTACTATTATTATTTAAGTGTTAAGAGCCTTTCTTACAATGAAGCTTTGAGGGGACCCCAGTATACAAGAATAGTTGAATTAAAGCTACTCTGTTAAGGAATAGAGACCCTGGGACACCCCGTACTCCTTAGCCTGCTCCCTCTTGCTGTCCTCCCTGTGGAGATCCCTGGGACATCTCTACAGTGCCCAAAGGCCCCTCAAGGAACAATGTGAAAAACACTTGAGTCTGCAGTATTCAATGCATATTCTGTGATGACATATCAGAGGTATGGGAGCAACACCAAAGTGAAAACTTTGGCAAGAAAATGGCCAGCCTTATAAAGCATTTTATGTTAGAAATATGGTGTGAAACTGTCCATTTGTAAAGTTCTGTAGTCTGTCTTCTACTAATGAGTAGTATATCCTGTACGCCGAATTTGTCACCTTACCTATTCTCCAATCTCATGTGTTTTTTTCATTCAGAATGTACTTTGAGCACCCATGCTATGCTGGGTATATTGGAGTATAGAGTCTAATGGGAGATTAAAATACCAAATGGTACATACAAAATATACAGTTAAAACTGTAATGAGTTGATATGAAGGGAATGAACACGGAGCTATATAATAAGACCTTGCATAAATGACCTAAATTATATTGAGGAGTGAAGGGATGGTTTACTGCACAAGTTCTGATTGTACTGAGACATGAAAAGTGAATTAGCTGGAATTAGTGAATTAGCTTGGAATTAGCTGGTTACAAAGTGAAGGGGAGAATGCTCTAGACAGCAAGTACAGGTATGTAAAAGTTCTGAGGCAGGAAAATTCTAGGTGCATTGGAGGAGCTAAAAGTAAATGATCAGACAACTCAAGTGGTAGAACATGAGTTTGAAGAGGCAGACAGGGACGAGATGGTGTGGAGGTCCCACAGGCCATTGCAAAGAGCTTACTCTACTTATAAAGTGATAATGCTGGTTATTAACGACCAAGGTGATCTTTATAACATTTTATCTACAGCCCAGTGGTTCCCAGAAACAAGTTACATCGGGCAACCCCAAGATCAAAGTTTAAAGGAGGAGGGAAGTTATTTGCACCAGACTCTTGAGAATAACACTACAGCTGAAGACATTGAACAGTTTGTGCTAGACTACCTCAGAGAGAAGGATGTGGCAGAGGGAAATGTCTTGGAGTTTGACAGTGATGAAGGTAATTATTACTTTGTCTTAGTTATTTCTTTTTAGAATAGATAGTTGCAAAAGCAATGAAGCATCCATCATTCCAGAAAGTTTGGAAATTTCAGGAAGTCACACGATGTCACTACACTAACATAGCCATTCTCATTTTTTGTGTAGTATTTTTCTATTCTTTTTTGGTATAACCTAATTTTACATAGTTGCAGTCATACTTTTTGTTTTGTTTCTTACATGGTGTTGGGGATGGAACTAGGGCCTCATGCATGCTAGGCAAGCTCCCTACCACTGAGCTACACCCCCAGCCCCTATAGCCATAGCCATAGCATCATACCCTTCTTGTGTCTACTTATAAGCACTGCTCCATGTTGCTATAGAGGTTTTGTAATTAATGTTTGAATCACTGTTACTAAATGTCTACTTGCCCTTGGGAAGTTTTTGTTGCTTCTGGCTTTTACTATAGTAAACAGTATTGCAGTGGATGATTCTGTACATGTGATCTTTTCCTCCTTCTGGCATATTTCTTTATAAATTTCCAAAAGTGAGATTTGTGGATCAAGGATATGAACATTAAATGCTTGCCAAATTGCCTTCCAATAAGGTAGTATTGATTTATACCTTTCCTTTGGCAGAACAGGATTAATACTGGTTTCACCACAACCTTGCCAACATTACTATTGCCAAATTTACTTTTCCTAAATTACAAGTTAGAGAAAATTACTCTTCTTATTTTCCTTTGCATTTCTTTGAATACTGGCAAAGGTGAACCTATTTCTGTATACCGCTTTCCTAACACTTTTTTCCCTTAGGCCTATTGTCTATTCATAGGTTTTGTCTATTTATTTATTGCTAAGAAGAGATTCCAATGTTTTTCTTATCTATTTATATGATAAAGAAAAAGAGAGTTCAGGCTAGTAGCAGTTCTGGCCTCTTGTTTTATTCACAAACTCAATCTGGGGCTTCAGGTCAGGGAAGGATTAATAAATTATTAGAATCTCCTCTGCAAATATAAAATGCCAAGTCATAATGAGCTTGGTGGTCTCAGAACTATCCTAAATCGAACTGAGTCCCAAATTAGTTTGTTAGGTTGGAAATGAGCATATTTCTTTTTTTTTTTTTTCCCTTCTTTCCCCACCCCCAATCTGTGCTTCGAGATTCTGGTGAACTGAAGCCAGTACTTCCAGGATAATAGGAAATAGTGGCTTGTTGCATTAACTACAATAAATTCTTTCTAAATAGCAGTGAAGTATCACAGAGTCTAAATAATGATTTTTGCAGAGTTGAGTCACTGCTGTCCCCACAGACAGAGTTTTCTTTCTTTTTTCTTTTTTTTTTTTTTGTGGTGCCGGGGATCGAACTCAGACCCTTGTGCTTGCAAGGCAAGCACTCTAATCACTGAGCTAAATCCCCGGCCCCAGACAGAGTTTGCTTGATTAGAAATCTATCAGGCTTTTTCTTCTCAGGTTTGTTTGCTGACACAATCAAATTTTTTTGGTGAATATACTCACCCAAACCTGGGAGCACTGAAGGAGGGAAAGCGTCTTGATTCTTCATAATCCAGATTTGCCTCTCTAGTTTAAAATTCAGGCATTGTCCATTTCTTTAAGATTAGGGTCTTCTGGTTCTGGATGTTGGCTTGAAGTAGACTCAGTGAATCAAACCCTCTTCCAAAAACAAAATCCATATCCCTCAAATAACATTCTGCAGTAGGTAAATTTCAAACAACAAATCTTTCTCTGGGAAAAAAGCGTAGCCCTATCATTCACATAATTATCATTCATCAAATATATACCATGTACTTGGCATTATAAAAATATGTTTGGCTTGATACTAGTTTGACATGAATGTTTTGTTTTAACCACATAAAAGTATCTTCTGTATCCAAGATCCCTTTCTCCAAGAAATCCAGGCATTCTGCAAACGCATTTTCATTTATCTTTTCAGCACCTGTTAGAGACAGGTGCAACCTCTATGTAAGATTCTGTTTTTCCAGCAGAGGAAACTGAAATGAGAAAAAGTTAAGGGAGCAACCCTCAGCTCAGTGGAAATATGCACAGCTGGTAATTAGGAGTTTAGGGACAGGGATGGAGATGTAAGCAGAGGAAATTTTTTCAGGATAGGGACTTTGCCTTGCATTTCATCTGGTTCTCATCTTTCTGGTGTTGTTTTTAAATTACAACACCTATCTCATACAACACAGTATTCTAGGCAGTGAGAGAATGGTAATAGCTGGCAGTGTTCTTCTTATGTCACCCTCTCCACAAGCAGATGAGGTATATATACTTGCTTGTTTTAGCTGCATGAGGTAATGTAGAAGTTGCTAATAGGTTGTAGAGACCAGGCTTGTGATGATCTCTGACCGAGCCTCATGTGCTGTATACTACACCGGCCCCCCTGGTCTCCTCTCTCATATAAAGATCAGTGAGGCTTAATGTTGGCCATCAAAAGATCTTCCAGGTTGGCAGAGAAGATATATATCAAAGGATGAGCTAGAAGGAGAAAAGGCCAGCTGGGGGTGTGCTCGACCTCAGGATTAGAAATTAGAACTCTGCCCTTTGTATGTTTCTGTTTTAAATATTCATTAATTGAAGTTTAGAAAAGACCCAAAGTATAGGAAAAAATTTAATCTATTATTTTATAATCCTGTCACTGTTAGTTGTTGTATGTCCTCCTTTGCAAAAATTTATATGATGCTCATGCTGTATATATAATTTTGTACCATATTTTTTCTTTCTAACACAGTATTATTTCTTACGCATTTTACCTTGTCATTAAAACCCTTACTAAGCATAAATTCAGGAAACAACGGTTCCTAAATGGTTGTGTGGATATACCAACCTTTGTGGTGCTAGAATAAGGTAGCTAACACTGGATAATTTGTAAAGAACAGAAATTTATTTTCTCATAGTTCTGAGGCTGTGAATTTCAAGATCAAGGTGCTTCCAGGTTCAGTTATCTGGTGAGGGTTGTTCTCTGCTTCCAAGATAGTACCTTGTTGTAGTCAGTCCTAAAGAGGAGCACTGTGTCCCCAATGGCAGAAGACAGAAGAGTAAGCGAGCTACATGAAGCCTCTTTTATAGAGGCCTTGATCCTGTTCACAGGGGAGGAGCCCTATCGGCCTAATAACCTCTTACATGCACCTCGTACTCCTGGCATATTGGCTGTTACATTTCAACACTAGAATTTTGGAGGAGACATATTCAAACCATAGAGGGGGGCTCTTCCCAGTTCGTAGCTGGTACAGTTAATGCTGCTGTAAACCTACTGACTTGAACAGCTTGGTCCAAATTTCAGATTGTTTCCTTAAGATCCTCTTCTAGACATTTTTCCTGTCAGTCCTATTTCTAAATCTGAAGCTGAGGATCGAACTGGGCTGGAGCATCTCTCATAAAACACTGTCACCAGTTATGCTCTTCATCCAGAGGAGCTGTCAGTCCCTCCAAAATTGGACAAGAGTGACACCCGTCCAGATGTGGAGCCACCACTACCAGTGCAGATCCAAATAGCCAAGGACGTGATGGAGCGCTGTGTCCACTTGTTGTCAGATAAAAATCTGAAGATCCGCTTGAAGGTCAGTGTACACTCCCTTCTTTGCATTCACAGAGAGACAAGACTGAGTGTGGTCTGGTTGGCAGTGGCTGCATGGATGAGCAAGTAACTTCCTACATCTCCTGGTCCAAGTGCTGTGGCCATGAGAAGGCATAAAGGGGAATTTACCTGTGGGATGGCACTTTCGCATCTTTCTTTACCAACTCAGGTGCCAAAACCACAAAGTGTTTGAGATTCATTGACTTTGTAAGGGAAAGAAAAGTATGTGCTCTGAAAAAAATGTCACTATCTGAGCTGACTTCATGCAGAGTGCAGGTTTTCATACTTGGAGATGGTCATTCTTCCAAGCCTGACCTTTATCTTTGTTTCTGTCTCTATTTTCATCCTATGTAAAACCCCAACACTTTTTATAATATTGCATCCTCATTTGCAGGCCACTTGCCAAGCAAGCACCCCATCAGCAAGGATTTAAAATACACAGTAGTGACTCAGTAACATGACAGTGCAGTGGAGTGGTAGTGGGGCCAGGTTTTTTGGAAATGCTCAGATCTTGTCCCCAAAGGAAAACCGCCTTCCTCCCCACTCCCAAGAGGAGGGAGAAGCGACTGCCTTTACTCACTGTTGGCTGTGGGAGCTCGTTGCCTTGCTCAGGGGGAGGGGCCAGGTTGGAAACACTGATCACAGATTACCTCAGGTCTCGGGCTCTCTGCTGTGTGGAGTTGTTTAGTCTTCCTGAGACATCTGTTCCATTCACCAGGCACTTTTTGAGTGCTTGTTAAATGTAAAGCTTTAATATAGGTACCTAGTTGATATGTTTGGCAAACTCCTAAATATCCTTTAAGATCTTCCCTGTTATAGGGGTTTTGTTGCAGCTTTATACACATAATAGTCATTAAGCACATCAGTACTGGAGTCAGACCTACATACCTAAGTTCAAATCTTTGTTCTACCTCTTGCCATCCACGTGACCTTGAGTAAATTAGTTCGCATGTTGAGCCTTAGCTTCTCTACAGGCAACATGGAGATGATACCTGCCTCACAGGTTGCTGGTTACAAAGATAAAACACCACAAGGTATGGCAGGTACACCTGTTCATTCATTCACTAAATGCTATTGAAGACTTCTGCAGGCCAAGCAGAGAGTGTATAGAAGGGAATGCTGCAGGCATGATCCCTGTCTTCATGGAACTTCCTACCTGTTGTGGGGAGAAAGGGAACTCAAACACACACATCCAGGTCGAGTTAATACTATCAAGGTAATAAGCAGGTGCTGTGATAGAAAATAGTAATTCACCCATGTACAAAGACTGATCAAAAAATATAGTGTAAGGCCTGGGGATTTAGCTCAGTGGTTAAGAGTGCTTGCCTTGCAAGCACAAGGCCCTGAGTTCGATCCCCAGCACCAAAAAAAAAAAAAATATATATATATATATAGTGTGTGAGAGGGTGTGGAGATGCATGCCTGTAATCCCAGCGCTCGGGAGGCTGAGGCAGGAGGATCGCCATGAGTTCAAAGGCAGCCGGGGCTATATAGTGAGACCTTGTCTCAAAAAAAAAAGGACAGCATGTGTTTAAATTTTAAAAAATGATTACAGTATAAAACACATTGTCAAAAAAAATAAAAAACACGTTGTCATTAATCCCCCTCAGAATATACCACCTTGCTTTGAACATACTTAGCCCATCATTCTTGGGCTAAGTATGTTCTGAATCACTTTCTGAATCACTTCTAGAGGTCTGAATCACTTTCTGAATCACTTCTAGAGGTCTTTGGTGTCCTTGGTTGCAGTGTCGTGAATGCCTCCATCCCCTGAATAGATTCAAAACGTTTACCTTTTGTGGTCATTTTGATTTTGGGGAAGAGCCAGAAGTCTCATGGTGCCAGATCTGGTAAGTAAGGTGGTGAGGACACACTATAATTTTTTTGAGCCTGCCTATCCATTGGATGGCACTGTTTTTTCATTGTTGTTGTTTTGGTTTGGAGTTTTTTTGTTTTTTGTTTTTTGGGTTTTTTGTTGTTGTGTTTTGGTTTTTGGTTTTTGGTTTTTTGAGACAGGGTCTTGCTATGTACTTCAGGCTGGCCTCAAACTCATGGCTGTCCTCCTGCCTCAGCCTCCCAAGTGCTGGGATTACAGGCATGTGCTACAACACCCAACTCACCACTGTATTTTTTATCACAACTTGTAAAGACACAAAAGAGGACTTCCAAAACCACTTCAGAAAATGGCAAAAACGATGGGGTAAGTGTTTGAAGCAAGAGGAGTATTTTGAGGGGGATTAATGGCAATGTGTTTCTTACTGTAATACATTTTTTAGTATTTAAACATTCACCATATATTTCAACTACCCTCTGTACTCTTTAGCAAACCATGTTGAACAAGACAGAGCTTACATTCTGATTTAGACTAGAAGACCTCTCTGAGGTGGTAACATTTCTAACAGTTGAGGACCCAGCCATGCAAAGGGACAAAGGTGGAGAGAAGACTAAGCAGAGGGAGAAAATGTGCACCTTTGAATCAGCAGCTAGATCTAATATAACTTACCCGGTTAGTGACAGAATTCAGATTGAAAGTCAGCCAGTGATACCAAAACCACTTTCAGTATACTGCTCTGCTCTCCACAATACTGCTGAACTTTCTCTTCTCCCTCCGCCTTATGAGTCACCTCCCAAGGACAGGGCCTCTTCTGTTTGGCATTTTTGTTCCCGTCTGTGTGGATCAGGGCAAAGAAGGTCCCCAGTAGAGCTAATGTTGGCAGACTTAACTCTTCCTTTCTGACTCCAGTGTGCACCTCACATGCCCTGTAAAGGCTGAGTTGTCCTCGCGGAGACCATATCGGTAGTCACACTCGCCCCACCTATGTGATACAGATCCCACCCAGCCTTTCTGCTTCCAACTCGTCCATCGCTCGTACTTCGCCACTCCCCTTCATTTGCTAGGCCTGAACCCAAGCAGCTTCACTTGATACCTCATCCCCTCCCCGGTATCCAGTCATGCCACAGTTTAAGTCATTTCATCTCTAAAACAGATCTCAAGTCCTTTTATTTCTCTGCCTCTCTCACCGTCATGGAGCCACATCATTTTGCTCCTCTCATGTCAACATGTGCTGTGGCCTCCTAGAGGGCCACCTCACTTCTCTCTCCCCCTTCAAGTCCCTTCTCCACTCAGCAACCAGAAAGACCTTCTTAACACATGAATCATATCATGTCACTTGCCTGCTTGCTTGGGTAACTCCGCACTGACTAGTACAAAATAGAAAGACTCTCAACATGACCACATCCTGGCCCAGCCCTGCGTCACCCCTGTGGTCCACACTACTCATCTTTATGTCCTGTAGAAGCTATTCCCCAGAAAAACCATCCCAACAGTCCTTATGCTTTAGCTCTTTCCCTTAGTTTCTTTGCATTTTACCTTTTGTTTTTCTTCTCAATGTACTATAATTGATAATCTCTTTATTTGGATATTACCTAAGTAAAGTCTCTGCCCCATTACCCTAAGCACCATAAAGGCAAGGAAGCATGTGTATTTCATCTCTGTGTGTTACCCTGGTACTGAACTGGCCTGTAGTCAGTAAATAGTTACTCAAGGAACGTGTTGCTCAATCTTATTTTTTAAGTAGTGACCTGATCCCAGGTATCTGGTTTGACACTATTACCATCTGCAGAAATCATATCTTTTTCTTTCAGGTCTTAGATGTGCTGGGTTTGTGTGTGGTTGTTCTGCAGTCACATAAGAACCAGCTGCTTCCCTTGGTGCATCGGGCCTGGCCCTCACTTGTGCATCGCCTCACAAATGATGACCCTCTGGCAGTGCTCAGAGCCTTCAAGGTACTGGATTGATGTGCACTATCCATCATGGGGATAGACGTTGTAAGCACAGAGCTCACAGGCTCTTTTGCATTGCTTCTCTTTTTATCCACTTGCAATGTTACAGACCTTGAAGAAAGTATAGAAAAGTACGAGAAGCACAAGGAAGAAAATAAAAGTCACTTTCCTATTGCATTTGAATCAGGGTGAACTAGGAAGGCAAAGGGCTACCAGTATTTATTGAACATCTCCTGTGTGCCAGAAAGTGAACTTGGCATTTCCCCACACATGAGCTCATCTCACAGCTGTGCAAGGTGAGTGTATTATCTCCATTTTCAGTAGAGGAGGACACATGCTCAGAGAAGTTAAAGAAGTATCTCAAGATCATACAATTAGTAAGTAATAGAACTTAGATGTGTGAGTTCATGCTCATGTTCATAGCACTGCCCAAAAGCCAAGGCAAAGGGCCTACATCCCAGCCCCGGGCATCCTCTGCCAAGCCAGAGAGCTGGGCAAAGCCCATGACCACCCGTTTCCGGTGGTGCTGAGGAACCCTGCCCACCTTCCTTACAGTGCCATCAAGGATGAAATGGGACTCAGAAGTGCTTTGGAAAGCTAAAAGCCCTGTGTAGATGGAAGGTGTTTTTCTCCCTCGCTTAGTTTGGCTCATATTAGCACATGTGTTTTAGCTTATTTGTTTATATCCTTCTTTATTATAAGAAGCACTTCCAGTATCCTATAGAGATACATTTACCATGGCAAGCTAAGATAAGTTAGAAGTAGGTGAGCAAGATGAGGCAAAGAAAAAAGATGTGTAGGGACATGTGATGAAATTGAGAACTCACTTAATATACTTGGCAAAAGAAGTTTGATTTTCTGTAAGAGTCTTCAGCATATACTGGAACAAAATGTCCGTTTACATTCAAAATATATAAAATTGTTAATATTTTTTTCAAAGCAAAATGTAAAATTGTGTGTGTGTGTGTGTGTGTGTGTATGTGTATGCATGCAAACATGTGTGCAGGTGTGGGTGCATGGAGAGGGAAGGAGAAAGGTATTATTAAATTCTACTCAGATGTGCTGTTTTCCTTTATGAAAATTAATAGGCTATCAGAAATGACAGCAAGTGCAGAAAAATGAAAAAAATATAAAGATGCATGTGCCGAAACCGAGGCTGCATTCTCCACATGCAAGCACACTGATGACACCAGAGGTCTACAGACCCCATGCAGGGCAGCTGAGGGACCGTAAACAAGTACCTTCTTCTCTACAGAGTGGGCAGATTCTCTACATGCTGGTTACGCCTTGCTTACCGATTTTTTTTTTTTTTTTGGCTTTTTTTTTGCACTGGGGTTTGAACTCGGGACCTTATGCTTGCAAGGCAAGCACTCTAACCACTGAGCTAAATCCTCAGCCCCTGCTTGCCGATTTTTAAAGAAATTCGTACTCTCCTGTATACTCAGCCTTGTGCAGTGGGGCAAAACATCTCAATATGTTCTGGCAGAGAAAGTTTAAAATGAGACATGGAAAGAAACTGCCTGTTGTGAAAGATAGCATGAGAGTGATGTACATAAGAGATTGTGCAGTCGAATAGAAGGAACATGGAGTCAGCTGCAGCCACAGGGACTGGCCTGGGTTCAGCCAGGGAACTGAGCCTCCCGCCTCCTTCCCCACACTCCCCCACCCCGTCCCTGTACATGGCGGCTGCTGAGCCTTACCACTTGTGTTTGCTGAGCTAGCTAGCCTGAAAAGCCCAAGTCTTTTCTCAAGGGATGTTAGGAAGATGATCTATGTGAACTGCTTTAAGCTCTCTTTTTTTTTTTTTAATGAAAAAAGGGAGGAAAATCAAAATATTTATCATATTGTTCATCCAATCCAAGATCCTCTGAATTATTCTCCATGTAATCTGTATTTATGGATAGAAGCAGCCATGCCTTAGGAGCAGAGACCTCTGAATTCATAACTGTCAGAATCACCAACCATGGGCAAGGAATTAACAGCAGTGATTCTGTTTTGTTTTTTTCAAGTAGAGATCTAGATGGAATTGAATTACTGAGCATTCTTTAGCCCTCTTACTGTCTTGGTGATGTTTAGTCAGCAAGTTGGGGACTGTTTCTGCAGGTTTTGTGCACCCTGGGAGGCAAGTGTGGTGATTTTCTTCGGAACCGGTTCTGCAAAGATGTCCTGCCGAAGCTGGCTGGCTCCTTGGTCACCCAGGCTCCCATCAGTGCTAGGGCTGGGCCAGTTTACTCACACACTCTGGCCTTCAAGTTGCAGCTGGCTGTCTTACAGGGCCTGGGCCCCCTCTGTGAGAGACTGGACCTAGGTAGGTACTCACTTGCCTCGCCTGGATGCAGACGCTGCGCCGAGTCTCACTCCTGGCTGGTCGTGTCCGTGCCCCTCCCCTCCCCTCCCTTCATCGTCTCCCTCACTCTTACTTTGGCCCCATTTTTCCATCTGTCTTGCATTTCCTGACTCACAGGATGCAATAAAGGGCTCGGGGAGTGTTGCCCAGCTGCTCCAGTTTCCCCGGACGGCAGTTGGTTACTGCTTATCCCAAATGAAGTCTGAGAGTCAGTGCTTGTTTTGTTTTTCCTTTGCAGGTGAGGGTGACCTGAATAAAGTGGCTGATGCCTGCTTGATTTACCTCAGCACCAAACAGCCCGTGAAATTACAAGAGGCTGCCAGGAGGTACGTCTGCTTGATCACCCGAGTCTCTTTACGTTTGTTCTAAATTATAGATGATTTGTTAATGGCGAGCAAAGCTGAGGCATCTCTGCTCTTTTCTCTCCTTGCCAGGTTAAGATGATTTCTTAAACTGTGCCAACTCTAAAGATGGCATTTTTACTAGATGCATTTCCCTTTGTAAGTAACCTTTTCTTCTGCTGCAATGTCCACAACAATTCCATATGGGCAAAAAGCAGAAAGACTGTGTTAGAGGGGACCTTGCATCTCCCTGGTTAGAAGGCAAGCCACCTCTGGGTCCTGTTCCTGACACCCCAGTGCCCCATGCCTCACCTCCCACCACAGTAAAGAGAAAGCCCTGGGTTACTGATCTGCCAAACATTGACTCCACAGAGGATCTTAGATGATGGAAAAGTATGTGCAAAACTGGATGTGTTTTCAAACAGGCACATACATGCCTATTTCTAGAATCCATACCATTCATCCAGTCCTAGCAGGGATCTGTCACCAGAGAAGGCTAACAGCCACTCGATGGGTCTTTTTTGATTCTGAAATTACGATTGTAATTTCCAGGAGTTTTGACCATTCTTCTAACAGGAGAAGCTATTTCTACTTACTGGAGTAACTAAACGATTTTTCCTGTAAGCTGAAACTCTGACAGAGGGCATCCCCAAACTGCACTCTGGCCCCCTTTCCCCAGCTCTCTTTCTAGCTGGGAGCAGCCCCTCTCTGGAGCTGCTTCCCCTCACACCTGTTCTGGGCCAGGGCTGTCTGACCTGGCAGCTCCGTGTTCCTGAGCAGTGTCTCTCCTCCTCCCTGGGCATCTGGAGACAGGGCCCTGATTGTCGTTGGTGGGGTAGGAGGTAGGATTCACCTCATTCCCTGAGGAGCTGAAAGGCTGCTCTGACTGTGGAATGAGGAGAGCGACTTGCTCTCTTATAAACCTTGTACTCCCTGGGAGTGATGGGAATATTTTTTGAATTGATTTATTGCCTTTGCAATTTTCTACTCTTGATTTCCCCAGTAGCCCTTTTTCTTTCTGTCCCTTTCCCATGACATCCCTTAGGCCCAGAATCAGTCATGGTTTCTGGAGCACAGGATGCATCCTGAGGAACTTCTTGTCTCCAGGCATTCTTATTCCTTAAAGAACCAACTTACAGGAGAATAGTTCTCCCTCGGTGGAACCCCAAAACTCAGTTGTTCTGTGATTTAAAGTGCAGCCCACCGACATGATGAATTGATCTTCGAGTAAACTCTTTTAGAAGCCTGTTACAACCAAGAGTTATAAAGACCTGATTTGCACATTTCTTGTCCCATTCTACTTTTTTTTAACTACCACTGCATCCCATCCTTCAAGTTTAGAGCCATCAAACAAGCTAATATTTACAATTCATTATCTTTTCATTTCTAATTCTCTTTTTTGCGGCTGAAAGCAATTAAACCTGAATCGGACCTTGCTCGGTCTTGAGTTGGTATTCAGGGTGCCTCAGGAGGAGGAGCAGGCAGCCAGACCACTTGACTGCAGCAGCGCCTTTGTTTGCTCCACCGCATTCCACTCGGGGTTGAGTCAGATGACCTCCCTCTGCCAGGCAGCGGGCAGGGGAGGCAGTGCAAGGTTGATTGCTTCACACATACATCATCTGCAAACTATTTTGAATTCGGCGGGGGGAAAGAAATCAGTGTTGTCCTTGATCAAGAGCTGATTTGGCATCTTGATTCAGAAATTAATAAGCTCTCTAAATGGGAAGAGAAACTGTAAAGAATAGGAAACCTGTGAGCTGCCATTACCGTGCAGCGAAAGGGTGATGGTGGGCTGATTAGTACTGAAGCAATCACATCCACTGGTACTGATGAGCCAGCCATGTCCCCTGACTGAGATGGAGTCCCCATTGTCCAGCCAGTTTGTCCTTGGTTCTTCTTTTTACTTCATACCCCACATCCCTTACCAAGGTAAAGCCTATCTGCCTATTCGGAAAGTCTCTCTCAAAACTGTCTGCTTCTCTTCCTCTCCAACCTTGTAGTTTGCAGGGAGCCAAGCCTCAACTCAGTACTCAGCGCTTTCAGTGAAAGTCAGAGCTGCCCAGAGATGACCGGTCTCCCTTCACAGGTCTTAAGTTCCCCAACCTGCTCCTCTGTCAGCCAGAGGGCTGGCTAAAGAACCTGTGAGGACAGGGGCCTGCTGTGAGGCCACCCACCTTCCCACGTTCCCAGAGGAAGTGGATGAGCACCGTGCCCTGTGGAGCAGGCGTGTCAGTGGCCCCTCTGGCAGGTGGGGGTTAGACCTCAGAGGCCTTCCTGGTGTTGGAATGGAAACAAACTTAGCTGCTCCGTGAGATTTTCTTTTTATTTTCTCTACACCTGGGTTTTTCCTTCCTCTTGTTTGCTTTTTCTGGCTCCAAAGAATGACCAAAACTGTGTTTGCTTTTTTAATTTGTCATGTTAAATATAGCCTTTGTGGCAGGCTTTTATATCCAGGTTGTAAACTCTGGAAATGGAAATTGATTAGGGGGTGGTTGATATAACCAAGGCTGTAAATGCTAAGAACGGAGATGCCATTCCAGTTTAATGCTTTTATCTAGTGAATATGCCTTGTAAGGAGGGGGCATAAATCTTGCAACTTGGGGGAGGGGGGACGGGGTAGCACCTTACTGCTTGTTACCACCAGGTGTCACTGTTAACTGGCAATGCAAAAAAAAAAAAAAAAAAAAAAAAAAAAAAAAAAAAGCTCCTCCAAAGTCCTTCTAGCAAAATAACTTCCCTGGATAAAAACGAACAAATTGGGATGGGGATTTAGCTCAAGTGGTAGAGCACTTGCCTAGCAAGCACAAGGCCCTGAGTTCAATCCCCGGCACCCCCCGCAGAAAAAGAACATCATATTTGGGGTGTAGGAGGAGGGGTCAAGATATCAGGAGCTATAAGTAGGCATTGTCCCTGAGGGTAAGCATTGAATTACAAATAACAGGTCACATCAACACACGCCCATCTCAGCCCAATGCTGAGGCAAATTTAACTGATTTAAGTTTCCAAGTAGCCCCAGAAGCCTCCAGGATATCTCCTAGCATGTAGTGGGTCTTCCCAGTTCTGTGCCTTTCTGACCATGAAGCTTTGGCCTCTCATAGATGAAAGAAATTTGAGATGAGAGCATACACCCCAAATTTCTACTTTTTCTTCAAGCCAGTGTGTCTATTCAGCCTGGCTCAACTCTGTTAGAACAACATATCTTGGGCCAGTCTCTTACTAGCCTCGGAGGTTCTCTCTGCCTTGCAAGAAGGTCTTACATCACCCAATGAGCCTTTACCCTGAGCTGAAAAGAAACAAAACTGGCATTATCTGTTTTTAAATAGATGAAGTACATGCCTGATAAGTCTCATGATAGAGAAACAAAAATTTTAGACTGCTTGGTCTCTACCAAGTCCTACACCCCCCCCCCCCCCAACTCTGGAGCCCAGGTAATAATGCAGGGTGCCAGCAGGTAGTGACAAAGCCGGTGCACCTTCTGTTCATGTAGGTTCCTAGATGACTTGCTGCTGTAGTCCTTGATGTGGAGGAAGGGGGACATTGCCCCTTCAGCCTTCTATCTAGCCATTGTGTGTGAGAACACAAAGCACCGGTTTTTGCTTTGTTTTTGTTTTTTTGTTTTTTTTTTTGATTAGTACATGTTTGTAGCACATAACGTATTCATTGTGGGGAATAGGTACATGGACATAATATGTCTTTATTCTTTTCATTCCACTTCCCCTACGTCCCCTCTCCCTTTATCCCAAGATCCCCTTCCCACTTACCAAAGATCTACCTTCGTATTTCCTGTTGCCTATATTTTCCTTTGCTCTTTAAATTATTTATACTTTGGGTTTTTCGTATAACAAAAGTTATACAATATTTAAGTTTGTGTGTCTGATTTATTTCACTTAACATTATGGTCTCAAGGTGTGTGCATTTTCCTATGGATGACTCAGATTTATTCTTTATGGCAGAGTAGTATTCCATTGTCTATAAATATAACATTTTCTTTATCCATTCATCTGTTGGTGGACATTTAGGCCACTTTCACGGTTTAGCTATTATGAGTTGAAGATACCAGTTATGGAGTTGGGCAATACTAGGTCAGATCTTATCTCTGTGTGACCTTGAGCAAATGGCTTAGTTTCCTTAACCTCATTTCCTTCCCTATAAACTTGGGATGGTGATAATGCCCTTCTCTTGGGGTCTTTGTGCAGATGAATTGCTCTCATGTGTTCAGGAAATCTGCTCAGCACTCGTTCATTCCACAGATTCTTTCAAGAGCCCCTACGTGCCAGGCACTTTTCTAGGCACTGAAAATAGAGGAAACAAAACAGAGGAGACTTCTGCCCACCAAAGATATACTGATATACATATGTATGCACACATATGTGAGATGTATATAAATTTACCAAATATGTGATACATTGTATATACATTGCACATACATGTGAACTTGGATGTAGTCTTACAAGTCTGCTTTATCTTTACTGAAATGTAAACAGGGGTTTTCATCTCAGGAGGGTCTTTTTCATGTTAATTGTGCCACCTCTCCCCATCCCCCCGTTTGCGTGAGAAGTCAGGACCAGGTTTGAAGGTTCATTTACTGTCTGACTTCCTGCTCTCTTTTTAGCAGTAGGATCCCAGCCCATCAAAGAACCAGCTGGTACTTTCAGACTCCAGAAAAACACAGACTGGCACAGGCTCGTTCACTTCATCCCTGTCAGAGCCCAACTCCTCTCTTTACCCACATATAGGCCTATTATATTTGAACAGATCAGGAGCCACAGAGGTGATCCATTAGTTCAGCCAACTTGAAATGAGAAGCTCATTGCCTTAAATGGTGTGGGCAGTTTGTTTGAGTTTGGGCTACAAAGCTATTTCCCTCTTGGATTATACCCAGCATGGAAATGAGGGCACTCCTAATATTTTTCGTTTTGGCACTTGATTAATAGTTGACAAATCCAGACCTGAGTAGTTAGCTTTCCCATTATCCATCTTTTGACAGGCATTGCTGCTTTTCTTTTCAAGGCCCATTGTTCTAAAAATACACTCAGATGTGAAGCTGTTCACTGTGCATATACAGGCATGATTTCATGGTGTCAAAGATAAGAGACATCTGCCATGCAGATTACAAACAAAGTGGGTTGCTGGGTTTCAGATCTGAAGCCAGAGACTTCTGTGCTACTTAAATCGAATGCTATCATTCCTTTCCCTGCTTCCTTGGTGTCGTCACATGACTGATAATCTGCCGGGGTCAGCTGTTTTACCACCCAGCGGGGATGTGTGCACAGGTACGTCAGGAACAGGCAGATAAGCCTGGCGACTGCGCCAGTCAGCGAAAGCCTCGGTGTGACACAGGCTAGCCACTTTGTCCCTTTCCTGAATCTGCCATCTAGAACACCTCGGAGGCCGAAGTGAATGTGATAACCTTGGTACCAAGTAACATAGTCAGAGAAGTGGCCTCGATTGTCTTTTTTTTATTATACCTGGGGCTGCATGGAATTTAATCCGGGGTCCCTCTCATGCTAGGCGTGCCCTCCCCCACTGAGCTAAACCCCCTATTGCAAAGATTTTTATTGCATCGCTTAGGGTAAGCCAAGTACTGTGTGGAGAGCGAAGATTTCAAAGATGAATAATCAGGTTAGAGTTTACTGTTCAGTAGCAGTGTAGCCTTGGGCAGATTAACTTCTCAAAGTCTCTGTTTCCTCATCTTTAAGACCGAGATAAACATATCTGCTTTCCACCTGATACAATTATTACAAGGCTCAGTAAAAAATTTTAATGCAAAACGACACCACAGATTAAAAAGTCAATAAATAATAGTTGTTAATCATCATAAATTTCCCCCTTAATTCCAAAAATGACTTAGAGCATCTTATAAACTAAGTTTATGCAACAAGGAAAAAAGGAAACAAGTGAAGGAAATTTTTTTTTTTTTTTTTTTTTGGTGCTGGGGATTGAACTCGGGGACTTGGGCTCGCAAGGCGAGCACTCTAACCACTGAGCTAAATCCCCAGTAGGAAATTTTTAAAAGGGAAAAATAATAAGCAAAAAAGCAAGATGAACCCAGAATTGAGGTTAGTCTGTAAGGTGCAGAGTAAGAGCCCAGCCCCCTTGCTGGGAAATACAGTCTGACTTGCAGCTTCCAGTGAATACTGGAATAAGAGCTTAGAAAAAGAAAAGAAAGCTTTTCAGAAAGAAGCTCAGCATTCCTTGTTCCTGAACCTTAGGTGGATGTCTCCATGGGTCATCTTAGAAGAGCGCAGGGTGCTGTCGTGACTAACATGCTCGGCGTCCTTGCAGTAAATACAGAAGTACATTTCTGACAGCCATTTCTTCAAGCATCCGTCAGTGGGGGCTGCTGGCATAGCACCAAAGCATAAGCTACAGGAGAACAGTTTAGGGACAAGTGGGGCAAAATAGGTAGGCTGCTATCGAGATGTCTTTATCTTCCAGAGAGGGGCAGAAACCCTGCATGTGGCCTAAGAGTCCGGCCAACCTGTGCCAAGGCCTGCGTCAGTCTGCACAAAAGGCCGCTTTGAAATCTGTGCCCGGTGCTCACTTCAGCAGCGCATGTACTGAAATCTGAGCCCAAGAGCACTGTCATGGGACCTAGGCCTGGGGAGGCCCAGGGATGGGGAAGACGGCCAGATGGAAGGGGCTGCTTTTGAATCCCAACCAGTGGGATTTAAACCCTACTAGGTTCTGGCTTGTTTTTGAATTGTCTATAACAGATTGGGCCTCAGCGCCATATCCTTTTAAATATGCACAAAGCAATGGAATCATTCCACTGCATTTATGATACTTTGTCTTTGGTACTTTAGGGGCACTATTAGCATCACGCGCTTCCACTGGTGTTTATGGTTTTAAATCCTGTCCTCACTGCATTTAAATATTTTTAATAGGTCTCTGTGAGTATGCGTGTTGGAGTTAGATCGATAGATGAATGATTTTGAACAGGTAAATATAGTTAAGCCTAACAAGTACATATAGCTGCAAAGGTAATTGGTAGTATTTATTTGGAGAGCAAATCGTTGCTTCCAGTCATAATCTTCCATTTCCAACATTTAGAAACAAAAAAACGACCTCCGAGCAGAGGAAGATAGCTAAATTGAATAGCAAGAAAGGACAGGCTTGAAATACTGGTTAACCAATGAACCGAGACCCATTAGAGTAAATTACCGAGTATGGAAACATAGCCCCACTGCTTGCTGGCTAGGACACGTCGACACCCTGAGCATCCATTTGTTTCAAAGGCAACACACAGCCTCATTTGCAGCAACAGCGTGCACAGAATAATGGGAGAAGAGTGGCCAGAGAATAGAAGAGTGTGGAGGCCGTTCCGCCAGAGAGGGACTAACAGGCAGCCTAACACAGCTTTGTGGATATGCCTACTTCCCAACAAGTGAGGTTATTTTCTGATCTCATGTAGTCACAGAGGTAGCCTGTATCACGTTCCTAAGGAGACATCCCTGAATAACTTCTTCAGGAGCCCCAAATAAATAAACAGATCACAAAGCCACAACTTCTTTACCACTGGCATTTACCCTGACAGCTCACGGGAGCATTTTATAAATCCAGAAAGAGACAAAGAACAGCAGATCCCTCAAGCAAGTAATTGACAAAGAAAGAATAGCCTGTCACTTGGGAGGGCAGAAGCCCTGCATTTCGGTGACAGTTTATTTAGCTTTAGCTGGGTCTTGATTGGCTGGTGGTTTTCTGGAGTTCCCTTTGAGCAGATGTTGTCTAGACAGAGACAGTGAGGACCCACTCTGTAAGAGTCACTTCTGCACTGGAGGGGAGAGGAGGGGGTGACGCGGCGGTCATGCTGGAGAACTGCCATGAGCTGTCAGAACTGGAAGTCACCTTAGAGGTATCAGATCTAACCCCTTTACAGAGACATGACTTGCCATCTCCACTTCTCAGGAATCCTTCCCTGGCTGCACTCTGCTTATGCCACTTAGCGTGGCCCTCACCATGTTGCATCACAGGCCTCTATGATCTGCCTGCCGTCCCCACTGGGCAGGGGCCTGAGACTAAGGCCTTTGTCCTTCCATCTTTGTGTCCCAACACCCTCCACAGTGCCTGGGCTGGATCAAGTGCTAGTAAATGTTCTCTGAACCATGAGGAGATAAGACCCAGCTAACCAGATTCCAGTAGCACATTTTCTACCTCGCCAGGCTACTTCACCCCCAGCTTGCTCGCTCGGAGCACCCCGATACTGATCCTGAAGGAGTGAACTGCTTCTGTTCGGCATCTGGAGTTTATTAGGTGCTTACTGATACCCGTCAGTTGTAGATAGGGCTGGAGTGCAGGGAAATGGCTGCCTGTATGAAGTAAAATTCAATAAAACCGCATTTTAAGTGAAAAATCAGTATAAACACCAGGCTTCTTTGCCATGGAAACAGAGGTTGCTTAGAAACTGCCTAACGGCGAGTTCTAAATTTTTTAAAGTCAAGTTATCATTTAAGCTACACGGCCCTACAGGTTATTGAGAGATAATCACTTGCCTCCGGACACAAGAAGGCATGAGGCACAGCTGAGCGCCTCCCCTGCTCTGGGGAACCAGGTAGTCTCTTGATAACTGTGTTCCCCAGAGCCGCTCATTTGGGCCTGGGGGAAGAAGAAGGAAATTTGTGTTCAGGAGTTAAATAGTGTACATATATTTTTTAAAAAGTGTTTCTCTTTGGGTTTGAAAAAAGATGGAACTGGCCGTTTGGCATGTTCTACAGCCATCTCTGCCATGTTTCAAGATGTATTAGGAACATTTTCCAGGCAGTTACTCCAATCACTTCAAAGCAGAGGTCCTGCCTTTGTCTTCTGGCTTTTGATTATGCAGAAAGGACTTCCAAGGGCTTCAGCCTCGCTGTGGGCGCTCTACTCTCCGGGAGCCCCTCTTCCGAGGCAGGCTGGGCAGGAACTGCACAGCTCCTGGGGTGGAAGCCAAGGAGGGTCCAGGTTCAGAATGTGTCGATGTTTAGAGTTCAGCAGGTCGCGTGCATCTCACCAAGCAGGAGCACAGCGGCGCCTGCCAGCCATCTGGTTGCATGGCACAGTATTTGCTCCCCACCTCAGGCATGTGGAGGGCAAAGCAGACCTCGTTTCTTCCTAAAAATAAGCCAAATGAGAACCCCAAATGGGTGTGGAGGATTTATGAGTGAGACATAAGACAAATGTTTTGCCCTTTTCAGTGTCTGAGAATTGTCCGTGGTGCTGCTAGAGCTGGTAGTGATAATTATTCCTTAGACACACACACACACACACACACACACACACACACACACACACACACACACACAGATTCTGTCTCTCTGGAAGGAATAATGTTTTCATTCTACACTTCAAAGTGTATCCTGCACCTCCTCTTCTCAGAGCCTGAGAACAAACTTGGGAAGAGGGTGGCTTGGCTGTGATCAGCCTCCTTGGGAGAAAGAGGAAGCAGGTATGCGAGGCAAAACATTTGCTCCACGTTAGCCACAAAGGCGGGAGAAGGGACTTGCCTTGCTGCCTGACATTCTGGGGTGTCTACCCCTTTAATAAGAGTGAAGGAACAAGACCCAAATTAATTCTTCTAAGAGTTTGGCTCTTGCTTAATAAAAGAAGGCGAACTTTGCACACACTTTTTTCTTTGCTTCCCTGTTAGCATCTTATTTGGAGATCTCACAGGGCAGAGAGTGGCTTCCTTCCTTTTCTGCCAAGGAATACAACCTCCACATTTAGCATGTTAAAAAGGGTTCAGAAAATGAACATTGCCATGTTTTCTTGCCACATAAGTCAGAGCAGAGCTGTGACTGAACTGGGCTGTGGCACCACTCTGCTGGGTGTTGTCCAGATAAAAAATACTCTTTGAAGCTATGTGTGGTGCTGTAGCTTGAGAAATTGTTCTGGTTCTTGAAATGAAGTGAAACCATTTGCATTCTAACAGTCTTTGGCACTAGGGAAAACTGTCAGCTCTGTCACGTGTGAATAGAAATCTGCTTCCCACTTCTGGTGTGTGTGGGTTGTTTTTTTTTATCATTTCCCTTGCCACTCTAATTATCAAAGATATTTTTGTTTTTAAACAAAAATTCTCTCCCACGCAGGCCCCATCTCCTTTCTGCAGTGGAGTGGAAACGACGAATTAGAATATTCTAATCACTTCTCCAGCAACCACTGTACAGGTTATAAACACAAGATTATCTTAAGCAAAGAAAATTTAACATTGTTTAGGCACAGAACAGGCCTGGAAAATTTCCAAAGTGCCCCCCTCCCCCTAGCTGCTTCCTTTACCTCCTTAGCATATGTCTGTTAAATCCAGGGAAGAAAGAAAAACTGGCTTTACAGAGGTAAGACCTGAATCCCTTGAGGATGTTAATTTCAGATTAAAAGAATTAAAAAACAAATATTTAGTTTTGTTTAGCAAGCATTTAATTTCCTATTTGGTACTCAGAAATATGTTAGAGGCTCCTAGGAATAACTGTCAAGAAAAAAGTGTGATCTATCAAATAGATCCTGTGTACAGTTGTCCCTTAATATCTGGGGAGGTTGGTTCTGGGATCCTTTGCAGATGACATATGCCAAAATCTGAGGGTGTTCAAGTCCGTTATGTAAAGTAGGGTAATATTTGCAGAAAACCCTCCTGTATACTTTGACTCATCCCCAGATTATTTACATACCTAGTGCAGTGTCGGTGCTATGTACGTAGTTGTTATGCAGTATTATTTAGAGAATGCAGTATTATTTAGAGAATAACGACAAGGAAATTGTGTCTGTACGTGTTCAGTACAGACACAATTGTTTTTCAGCTATTATCAGTCCATGGTTTGTTGAATCCACAGGCAGAACCCCTCTCTGTGTACAAAGAGCTGACCATACTGGTTAGTAGGGGATCACATGTGCTAGACTCTGGGGGGTTTCATCTGTGTTTTAAGTCTTAGCAAAACCCTGATTGAGGTACGTCTGCCATGTTTAGAAATGAGGAAACAGACTGAGACTAGTTGAGTAATCTCACAGTTGCACAGCTGGTGATAGCGTGGTAACATGGATCCTGTTAATGTTCCTCGTTCCTCGATGATAAGCAGCTGACCTGTCTGTCCTCCAGATCCTTACACAGGGTGCAATATGCCAGAAAGGCAGGTCGTCTTGAGTCATTAGTGAGCCACCTAATACAAATCCCTGAATCCTCATGAAAATGAGAACCCATCTAATCAACAGGTCTTCACTGGGTGGTTCCTGTGTGCCATGCCCTCCGCAGGGAGCTTATCTTGTGAGGAAGGGAGATGGCCAGTGAGCATGCAGCCAGTCTGTGCAGAAAGGTGTCCTGAATGAGAAAAAGAAGGGGCGGCGCAGCTGGGCAGAGGGGAAAGGTAGCACCCCTAACAGGTGACGGGTGGGCTGAGGTGGCCAGCAACTGAGAGGGAGCTGGCCATCCGGGGGCGGTGGGGGAGCCTCATCCTTCCTGGGACCGAACAGCCAGGTCTGTGAGGTCTACACCAGGACCGTCCACGGCAGTGTCCCTGAGCGTGTGATTGATGGTTCAGAAACAGGAGTTGAGCAGATAAGAGGCAAACGTTGTGACCCGAAGTACAGGCCAAGATAGAGAGCCTTGTCCTTAGACGGTGCATGGCAGCCCTGGGCACTTGGACTCTGTGTTCCATGTAGGACACAGTGCTCTGCCTCTGCCCGAGGTCATGGGCGGGGCTCATCCAGAAGACCAGTGTTGCAAAGGACCCCATCCCCATGGGTGAAGGGGCGCCTCAGCAGCTATGAGCATGTATGCAGCCCGGCGGCAACCCCTGGCTCTCGGCGGCTAGAAACAGTCCAGCCCACGTGAGGACCTGGAGACTTAAGAAGCTGAGTGGCTTGCCATGACCTCAAGCAGGACAGAACCCACCTGCATCCTTCCGCCACCCCCACCCTGCCTGAGCCTAGAAGAAGCAGTGACGAAGGGTGGGCCCTGTCAGTTTTGGTTTTCTTTTTTCAGAAACTCCAGCTTTATACTCCAGAACTCAACTTGTGTCTTTGCCAAGAGCTTGTTTAATGTCAATATTGTTCTGCTGAGACTAATTACTATTTTACTCTATGTCAATGGATATGAAACTGTTTACCTCTATTTCCGTTAGGCTTTGGGACCGTCCTAATGGGCCTGTCTTAGCAGCTAAAGTAGGTTTCTTCTGCTGTTTGAAGTGATTTGATATTATTATCAATTCTTCTCAGATGGCTCAGTAAACAGCCTCTGGGATAGGACCACACTGACTCCCCCTTCTTCTCTCTCCCTCCTCACATCGCCTACTTACTCCTGGCCTCTCTCCACAGTGTCTTCCAACACTTGATGAAGGTAGATCCAGACACCACCTGGTTCCTCCTGCATGAGCTTTACTGCCCCCTGCACTTCACGCCCCCTCACCCCAGCCTCCACCCAGTGCAGCTGCGGGGAGCCTCTGGGCAGCAGAACCCCTACACGGCCAACGTGCTCCACCTGCTCCGGGAGCTTCAGGGCCCACCCCTGCGTGATGGCAGGCCCTGCCTCCTGGACGGGGCGCCCCCCACCGCCAGCCAGAAGTTGGACCGACTGACTGCACCCCACAGCAGAGATGAATGTGAAGGTGGTTTAGACAGTCAATCGATTGATCGATCACACAACTGCTTAGAAATTGGATTGAAGGAAAGTATCTGACTGTTATTTATATTTCATTCGTCCAGTTTTCCAATGACATTGTCTCAGGGCTCTAAGGGTTTAACTCCTTAGTGTACCATCTCCACGGCCCTGCCTGCTTCACAGGACACACACCTATACACACTTACTCCTGAATGATTCAGGGTCAGTGGGGCCAGCCTGAGTGCTGCATGTGTCTGGGCCTTAAGTGTCACACCTCTAAGAACCTTAAATAATGTCACCCTGCCATCACAGATACATGGGCAGGCCCCTTCCATCCACACACTCTTCCCCTCTAATAATGAAATGGAGCTGATTTGTTGTACCTGACCTGTTCTTTGGAAGAAAATGAAGTAAAGTTGCTTCTTGGATGAAAAGTGTGATCAGGAGCTCATTTTGAAGTTTATTTAAATTGGGTAATATTTTAAAATAAGTTAAATTTCTTGAGTGGGTACTAAAGAACTACGGTACAAAATTCAAGCAGTGCAAAACAGAAAACAGTGAAAAGTAAGTCTCCTCTCTCCATTTCCCAGCCATCTGGTCTCCCTCCTCAAAAGCAACCACTCACAACAATTTTTCAGACACCTTTTATGTAGGAGATTAATTTCTTAATTGGTTACTATGGGCATATGAAGAAGCTCGTATACTCATACCATGGTTTCACTGGCTACCAACACGTGGCCAGTCTTGCTCCATCTAGACTGCTGCTCATTTGCTTACCCCACCACTCCCCTGGATTATTTTCAAGCAAATTTTAGACGTTTTATCCAAACTTTGGCCGGGGGTGGGGGGGTATTTGTATTTTACAGCACTGGGGATTGAACCCAGGGCCTCACACATGCTAGGCCAAGCACTCTACTGACTGCATCCCCAGCCCTTTGTGAGACAGCATCTTGCCAAGCTGCCCAGGCTGTCATCAGACATGGGATCCTGCTCCCTCAGCCTTTTGAGTAGCTGGGATTATTGGTGTGTGCTACCACACCTGGCCCCCAAACGCTTGAAAATGTATAACCACAACACCATCATAATATTTTTTAAAAAGTTAACAGTGATCCTTTAGCCTTGTCAAATATTAAGTCAGTGCCTCAGTTTGCCCAGTGTGTTTGAATCAGGATCAAAATAAATTATGCAGGGGCTGGGGATTTAGCTCAGTGGTAGACTGCTTGCCTAGCAAGCTCAAGGCCAAGTTCGATCCCCAGCACCCCCCCCAAAAACAAAAACAAAATAAGTTATGTACATTGCCGGTATTGACGTGTCCCTTAATAAATCTTTTTGAATTTATAGAGATGCCCCCTCCACCTCCCTTCCCTTTTCCTTGTAAATTTTTGGTGAGGAAACAAGGCCATTTATCCTACAATGTTTCCCACTGTCTGGATTTACTGATGGTGTCCCTGGAGGGTCATTTCATGGGTTCTTCCTGTCGCCTATGTCTGCTGAAAATTGGGAGGCAGAGGAGGAATCTGGAGTCAGATTTAATTTTTCTCTTGGTTCTGTGTTTTGCCCTAGTTCTCCCTAATTGGTATTCCTCTCATCAGGAGGCACGTAATGTGTCCCCTCTTCTGGTGGGATTAGCAGCCACTGGGGTGTTCTGCTGTCTCCATCCACTCTTGGGACTGCTAGATACTGCTCTTCTAATTCCACCATGCTGGCTTGTATTTAGCCACAGTGTTCCTGTAAAGGGAACTTTCCCTTCCTCAACGTGTGGCAACCTGGAACTACTGTTTATATAGAAAAGGCAGGATAAATACTTGACTTTTTTTCTAGCTGAGGAGTTTGACACAGATTATGTAAATTTAGGTACATAGCCACACTGTGCCACACAAGTGTGCACATGCACACACACACCCACACTGAAAGGTCCCAGGAACAATAGCACTCCTTCACCAGATACATGGGGATTAAGGTGTCAGCTAGACAACTCTTGCAGTGGCACAGATCATCCCCAAGCTCGAAAGTGGTCAGCATGTAGACACAGTGGAATAACTGTCCCTAGCTAGTTGTGGAGGGGTTTGGTGATTACCTGTAAGGGTCTGGCCTGCCAGCTCGGGCCTAGTCAGCAGCAGCCTGACTCTGGTCTACCTCTGCCGGTGAGCTGTCAGGGGTCTCTCTCTTTGCGCCTCAGGTTTTCCAGCTAGAAGAGTAGAGAAGTTAGACCAAAGAGAGAGGTCTTAATCCTTGGGGTTCTGGGCACCTCCAGGCATCTGGTGAACTATGAGGACCCCCTCTTCCCATCACACAGGAGGGCTCTGCATCCTGCATAGTTGACCTCACAGTACTAAATGCAGCCCCAGAGACTTCTCCTGTGACCCCAAGGGACCCCAAACTAACATCCCCTGAGAGCATGCACTATCATTTAGTTCTCCCAGCCTTAAAGTTCTAGGATGATCTCCTTTGGGAAGAGAAGAGAAGTGCCTGTAATTGAGAGAATGGTAAAAGGATTCACAGCTAATTCAATCTCGCGGCCCTGACAAATGAGAAAACAGGTCAGAGAGGTGGCGTGACGTGTCGAACATTACATAGCTGTGCCCCACGAGATTAAAGCAGGCCGCCTTCTCAGAGTGGCTGGGTGTGGCGGGCCATGGTGGTGTCCTGAGATGCAAGGGCACATGCACACACACACATCACAAGAAACAGGCTCTGGGAAAGCTCTCCAGGAAGTAATGAGCAAGGCGGGTTTGCCATGGCGTTCCCATGTGTTCCACCTCTTCCTTAAAGAGTTAAGGGGTCCTGAGTTGCTTCCTGATTCCTGAAGCAGATTGTTGCACTTGATTGGAAAACAGAAAAAACAAACAAACCTAATTAGAGCACCTCTCCAGTTATATTCAGACTTTAATTTTAACCTGTCCAACAGCTGACTCAGTCTAGGCCTGTTAACAGAGGTGTCTCAAAGTGCTCCTTCCCCTCTATCCCGGTTCGCTGGGTCAAAGAGGCTTCTTCCCTCCAGGAGAGGGCATGTCTTAGTTACTTTTCTCTCGTTGCTGAGACAAAATACCTGACACCCAAAGTTAGCTCAGTTTGTAGAGGTTTCAGTCCACAGTCGGCTGGATCCAAGGCAGGGTGGCCTGGCAGACAGGCAGAAGGCAGCAAGGTAGGCAAGGGATGCAAGCCAGGGCAGGCAAGCCTCTTTCTGTCCCTTATCGCTTATCCAGCTACCTGGCCTTAGGGTGGGTAGCACTCTCACCCCTAACCTTAATACCCTTAATCCAGCATCACATCCTTGATGTGCCAAACCAATCAGTGGACTAATTTAGTGATCACACACTCTAGATCCAGCCCCACCTAGGACCACATGAGGCTTTGGGGGAACATACAGACACAAACCATAATAGAGTAGCACTAACACAGGTAGGTAAAGGATGAATGGACAGAAGCCAAAAGGCCCTGAGTTTCAGGTGGAGATAGAGCTGTGCTCTGCAGGCAGTAGAAGGTTCCTGGAGGATTCAGGGAAGTATAGAGCTGGATCCGGGGCATCCTTCAGCAATGGCTGGGAAAGGGTCAGCCAAGGTCCTCAGGAGGCTCCATATTGTAGAAAGAGTAGATGATTGGAGTTCATCAGAGCTGGGGTTGATTTCTGACTCTACCTCTAACCACTGTGTGGTCTTGGGCAAGTCGTTTTACTTTTGAGATTCATTTTCCCATCCCTGAAATGGAGTTGCCACCTTTGCCTTTTCCGGCAGTGGCATCAGGAAAAATAATGCTGTAATGTCTGTAAAGCAACTATCACGGTGCCCAGGGTGCTTGCTTCCCAGCCCACTGCCTATGACTTATGGAGGGTGCACCACATACTCCTTCAGTTTAGCTGAAGAAGTTTACCGTTAACTCTCAGCATGAACCACTCCAGAGCTAAAGGGAGCCACAATAGAGAGGGAATCAAAGAAGGCTTCTAGGAGGAGGTGAGATCCTTAGGACAGGTAGACGCAGAAAGCGGAAAGGCTCAGAGGCATTCCAGACGGGAGATATGCCGTGGTATCTACTTATCCTGACTCCCACTGGAAGTGATGGAGACCAAATGGCTTGAGCAATAGGAAAGTCAGTGCACAGAAGCAAGAGGCCGGCTGGCTCCTGGCCTCACAGCCTCTCTGTCTTTTGATTCCACTTTGCCTGGTTGCCTTCATTCTCCAGAAGCCTTTCTTGATAAAGTATCAATGATGGCAAACCATTAGTAGTTCCAGGCTTACATTTCAGTTCAACACACATAAGAGAAGATCCAGGAATTTGAGATCAGGCTGGGCAACATAGTAAGACTTTGTCTCAAAAACCAAAAACACCTAGGAGAGTAGTGTGCCTCCTTCTGGCAGCTCCTGCTAAAGTCCCAGGATCTGCTTCCATCACCTTGGTCTGTTCTCTGGCCAGCCCCAAACCAGTCATTGTCTGCCTACAGCAGGTGCTGGCAAAAACACTCCCTGGAAAGGGCAAGACAGGAAATCTGTTCAGCTTTGTGGGCCATAGGTCTCTGTGTAAACTTTGATTTTTTTTTTTTTGACCACCTTTTAAAAATGGTTAAAATGATTTTTAGCTCAAAGGCCTCACAAAAACAGGCCAGGGGTTTGCTTGCCACTCCCTGCCCCCGAGACAAACCTTGACATACAGTATTTTCATGGGCAGGCCTGGAGGCAAGGGTCAGGTCAGCTTACCCTAACTGTATGGAGGAAGAGTTGGGGTAGTGTGGTTTCCCAAAAAGGAAGGGCTATATTTGGCTACCAGGAAAAAGAAAAAGATGCCAGGGTCAGGAGGAGGGAATGGCAGGCATTTACCACCCCACATTTGTGGCCCTGCAGTCTAGGAGGGTGTGTGTTAGGAGCCACATTTATGGAGGCTCTTGGACGCCAGCGTGAGGATCCCAGCCTCCGGGGACCAAGGAGTGGACTTGGAAGGCTCTTGAACAGGTGAGTAATGTATTGAAAGCAGCATGTTAGGAATATTCATTTCATGAAGGCATACAGAAGATATCGGAAGCGAGAGAGACTGGCAATGAAATTGTGTTTCTGAAAGTCCCAGGACAAGAAAATGTACCTCTTCCATCAACCCCAAACTGTTTGACATGCCGTGGTTCATGAGCAACTTGAGGCACATAAATATGTGCTTTAAAGTTTAAAAGTAAGAAGTGAGATGAATGGAACGTCTGATGAGGCTTCCTCAGGCTCCATCCGGAGAGTGCAGGAGCCCTGGAAATGATTTTCCGCAGCTCCAGCTGTGATGAACAATGCAGGGTCCCTCTCCCTTTGTGTGGCTCGCCCCAGTCCTCTGCTTCGGCTTGATTGGAATCCAAGTGCTCACATTGCCTTTCCTCCAGAGTAAGGAATAGAGGCCAAATTTCGGAAAATAATTCTGAATGATGGTGGACTCTGTCGAAGCGTTGATTGCTTTATAAATGGCATTCTTCTCTCCGCACCCCCCGCCCCTACCCCACCACCACTGAAGTTTGGAGGCAGTGGCTTTTTAAATTACGCTTGAAAAGCAGCCTGATTTCCCACAGGAATCATCTCCTAGATTAGGAGCTGTTCTACCTTTTCCGACAGTTTTACCCAGAGTACAAAGCCTGTCGGCAAAGGACAAGGAGGGAGCAGTGCCCTCCTTGCTTCAAAGCATTCGGCATGAACCATTTATGAAAATGTTTCTAGTAGCCAGAGCCCAGCTTCGGGGGCTGACTGCCTCTGCAGCATGAAAGGGTTAAAACGCACTGGTGAGTGGCTGCCTCCACGCCCCCCACCCCGTTTCCCTCCTTATGTAATTTGCCATTCTTTTTGCACAACAGCTCCCGGGGTCTCAACCTGCTCTCAGTCAGTACCCTCACGTCCTCAGCTTCCTCCCACACAGGCAGGCTCAGAAGTAAGGAAAGCACCTTTCAGAATCTCTGAGGCTGTTTCCAAGGGAAGAGATGGGAAGAGGGGTCAGGGGAGGGGCCAGAGCTGAAGTAGGGGAGAAGAGTCAGAAGTTTCTTGAAATAAAACACATTCCATTTCCCCGTGGCTCAGGTGTGCTGTGGAGACAGACCCGGGTGCACCTCGCCGCCTCGTAGCCCCGTCCCAAGTCCTTTCTCACCCCATGGACCCCACTCACTGCTGTCCTGCCCTGAGCAGTGCCCTCATTCTCTGGAGGAGGCCAGAGAGGCCAGAAATAGGAATCAAATTGTGCCACAACTCAGAATGACCTTGGGCACTCCCTTCCCCTCCCGGAGCCTCAGTTGTCCTGTCCCCAGGTAAAGAGTTTGGAGCAGTCTCCAAGCATCTTTCTACTCCCTAAAACATCTGGGATTTGGTAATAATGTTGGCAGTGTGAGAAGCAGGTGTATAAACTGGTACACCCTTTTTGGAGGTCAGTTGAATGGGGCACGCACACATAGGCTATTCATTACAATGTTGTTTCTACTTCACAAAACCCCACAAATATTGGATGACCTGTATGTGCCAGTCATTAGGTCCAGTGCTTCACATTACTATCTCATAGACTGAAACCAAAAGACAAGAAATAGCCCAGTCATGGGATTTCAACAACCATCCAAAAGAAATGGCAACATTCCCCACACCACCACCTCCCACCCAACACCCCAACATAGAAATTCTACCAAATTCTACCGAGAAGTGGTATATGAAAAAGTTGGGAAGTGTTGCCTTGAAGTATCTCCTTAATGTAAATAAATGTTTTAAGTAAGAGAAGGGGTTGCAGGAGAAAGGGGGCAGCCTGGTTGAATGGACAGTGGTACATCCCCGTAACAACACACTGTGCAGCATTTAAAAAGAAGGAAATGGCAGTAGCTATGCGAGTTTGAAATGCGCCTACCCTTTGACTCAGCAATCCCGCTCTGAGGACTTTACTTGCCCTTGTGCAAAGACGAATATAGTGTTCGTTGATTTGTTGTTTGCATTAATAAAAGATTGGAAATAACCTAAAAGTCCATCCAGAGAAAACTGGCTGAACAAGTGCCTCACAAACATGTGTAGTGTACCATGTAGCCTTTCAAAAGAACAAGGCTGTTCTCTGTGTACAGCTCCAAGAAACAGTATGAAAGGAAAAAGCAGGCGGAACAATGTTGCTGCTTATGTGGGAGGAGGGTACTTTACGTATGGATCCCTCTTTAAAGATATCCAAGCAGCAGCCTCTAAGAATGGGAACAACATCAGTGATTAGAAGTCTTTTCACAAGGTACCCTGTGTTTACTCCTGATTTTTTTTCTTTCTTACCATATGCATGTATAATTTACAAAACATTTTATCATTAGGATAGAAGAGAATTGTAAGCCTGTCATTCTTAGGAAAGCTCACATTTAGTATTAGAGACCCAACATCATCTGGGCCCCATCCCTTGTGCTTTGAGTTTCACAAGAGGAACTAGAGCTGTGGGCCAAGAGGCAGTGCGCAATCCGAATAAGCAAAGGGATCTGGGAGATGTGCTGTACCCTGCGCTGGCAGCCACCCCGTGGCCCCCAGAATGTGGGAAGATGATCTCCCAGCTCACCTGCACTCTAGAGAGCCAGGTAGGCCTCCGAGGTTTTCATGACTTCCCAGGCTGAATCGGGGCTCTCCCTTAGTGCTCCCTAAAATCAGGGCTCTGCGCATCTCCCTCTGCTCCACCCCTAGCTGCAGCTCAGACTTCTTTCTGGAGGCTTCAACCTTTTCTTCCTGGAAGGGTTGTGTGTGGGCCCTCGTTTTCAGCACCCCAGACAAGGACAGCGTTCGCGCCTTTGCCTGGTTTCTTACTTGGCAGGTGGCAGCGTCCATGATTGGTCTGAAGACCGAAGATTAGGTTTGAACTTGAGACTGCTAACATCATATATCAATTTTATCAGTTTATAGAAGGGGGTTTGAAATCTGCTAGTTGGAAATTTAAATTCAACAAGTATTTTTTTAAGGCTTCCTTTGTGCCTGGGCCAGAGACAACAAGATAAAAATGCTGCCTCGCAGGAGGAAGGTGCAGAGAGCTAAACAATGCAAGTTAGGAAGGAGGCAGCGACACAAGTCTGAATTGAGAAGAGACAAACAACAACAGCTACAACAACAGCTCATCGAAGCTCTGGAGATGGATGGCCTGGGTTTGAGTCCTGACCATGCTGTGTAGCCTTGGGCAAGTCTCCATCATGCCAGGCCTTGATGAAATGGGAATAAAAACAGTATTTCCTGGGCTGAGGGTGTGGCTCAGTGGTAGAGCACTTGCTACCATGTGCAGATTTTATCCCCAGAAACGCACATGTGCATACCAGCACCTTCCTGAGTGCATGGTGACAACCTGACTGAGTGCTAGACTCCTGTGCTGACTGGTGCCTGGGAAGTGGTCTGGAGGAGCCAGTGCCACGATGAAGAAAGTGCCCTTCAGAAGTACACATGAAAGCACAGAAGTCGAACTGAAAGGAAACTGGGAGGCGTTGTGGAGGAGAGGCCATCAGGCTCACACTACAGCATCTGCCCATTGGGAGCGGGGTTCAGGGGGCAGAGGGAGAAGTAGGTACGAGACTCCGGCTGTAGCAGGGACTTAGAAGCTGGGCTTGCAGATGCCTGTGGTGACTAAAAGGAGGATGAAGTTTGGTGTCGCTGCTTTTATTTCATATGATTCTCCTCTGTTACCTAAAAACTTAGGATCAGATCCATGCCCAGCTTTGCACATAGGCCTGTTAATCACTTAAACAGTGTCTGTCTAAAAACCCGTAACATAAGGTTGATTAGTCCTAGATTTACCTAATCTATCTCGTCCCTCTTCAAGGCTGTGGACACCGAGATAAGAGTAACTCCTTAGTTACTTCTGGATTTGCAGGGACAGCCAATGGCCAGCTTCTACTGTATCCAGTTCCACAACGCTCGAGTGATGCCAGAATTCTCCAGTCATTGTCTTAAACCTGCAGTCACCTTGAATTCCAACAAAACCTCTACGGACAGAGCACCCCAGGATGAGGTCGCCTCCTTAGCAGGGGCAGTCATCTAATGGAAACTGGATTGCTACTCAAGCCACAAGGACTTCTCTGGAGCCACCTCGCAGGTCCAGGTCTGAGATAGCACTCAGTGGGACCACTGCTTGACCAGGCTGGCCTATGCTCCAGCTATGCGGGCCTCCAACTGCACCTTCATTCCCCTTTTCTTATAAGGCACCAAAGTTCCTGTCGGCCCCTCAGGGAAAACATCTTGAACCTCTTGTTTTGCTCTTTCCGGTGTTGCTGATGAAAGTTCCTCTGCTGCCCTTCACCACTGCTCAACTCTGATAAGAACTTAGGGACAGGTAGCCGAGTCCGGGCTGCTGGATCTCCTAGAGCTGGGATTTTTGCCTGAAGACTCGGGTAACACTACAACACTCAGGGTGCTGCTCATGCTGGTGTGAGGTGGGAGCAGTGGGCGATGAAGGTGAAGACAAGGTCGAGGCTTGGGGGAGGGTGGACCTGGGCTCTACTTCTGGTGGGCACAAAGCGGGTGTCTGAGGGAACAGTGCTGCTCAGTGTGACATTGGCATGGGAAAGTTGTTCTCTGCGGCTTTTCTTTAGGGCTCCATTTGGATCTGTGTGTGGGCCCTGGCTTTGCCTTTTACCACATTTATCAGCTATGTGACCTTTGACAAGTCAGTTTCCTCATCAGCAAGATGGGAAAAATAGAAGCTCACCCCATAGAGTTATTGTATGGACTCAAGTGAGTTAATGCGTGCAAAGCACTGAGCGCTGCAGCTGGGGGTTACCTTTCAGAGATAGCAGTTCTGTCCCTACGGCACAGGCCCCCGGGAGACCAGGAAAGGGCAGACCCACCTGATGGTGCGCAGCATTGGAAAGCAACAATGTCTGCCTCGAGGATCAGAGACAGCTTCCTGCAAGAGGCTCGGGGTGGGGAGGAGCAGAGGTCTTGGGCAAGCGCCTCTTCTGTCCAAGCCACAGGTCTCACGTGTGCAAAAGCGGGCAGCGGTGGCTCTCTGGTTAGTCTGGCTGTGTGGATGAGGGAGCTGATTGAAGGGAAGGGTAAGCACAGCCTGGAAGAGAAACAGTTCAAGGCAGTGGCTGAATTACTAGTGGGCTGCTAGGTAGCTACATTCTCAAATTAGACCCTCCGCCACCTGTCAGGGAAGAGAACACCCAGGCATGCCCTGACATCCCGGCTGCACAGCTCCCTCTGATCTTCACCGCCCATGAGACTGAATATCGTGTCCATTTACCAGAGGCAGAGACCGAACTCAAGGCTGAAAGAGCAGGTTCCTAAGGCCCTACCGAGGGAGGCCTTGGTTGCAGCCCCGGACATTCCTAGCTTGTAAGCACCTGCTTGCCAAGCCCTGGGAAGTCTACATAAAAGAGGGGTACGGTCTTTGAGATTACACTCCAGTGTGGGAGGCCAGACTGCCCCAGAAACGTTTTCATTCACTAATGGATTTAATGAATGCAGAACTTCCTGTTTTAAACAAACAAGTGATTAGCATTGACTACAGAGGAGAAAATGGATTTTAATGAATTGCTAATTAGCCTCCTCCTCTTCCTGGGGTCTTTAACTGGTAAATTCTCTCTCTACCCTTTGAAGTCTTAGTCTGACTGGAATTCATTCCTTCATTCACCCACACAACATTATATTTCTTGAACACCTACTGCATGTTACTGAACTTGACAGGCAAGATCCCTTCCTCACAGTCTGATGGGGAAGACACTGTTGATCAACTAGACTCAAAGCATAGTGACACACTTATAAGACTGGGGACTTGGACAATAGGCGATAGGAGGAGCTTGATCTTGTCCTGGGGCGGGGTGGGTGCCCCTCAGAGAAGCCTATCTAGAAGAGCTTGAGCCAAGATCCGAAGACTACACAGAACTTAACTAGGTGAAGGGGGAAGGGAAAGAGTAGAAGAGGGGTTCCAATAGAATAGTACATGCAAAGGCTATGTCAGGGGAGAGCGTGGGATGAGTCTGAGGAAGAAGGAACAGGCCAGTGTGAGACGTGTGCAAGATGCGTTGTGGGGGAGCTGGGAGTCAAGGATATAGGTCTCATCCTTTGGGGTAGATTTGGAGCAGACAGCACCAAGTACCCAGCCCACATGCCTCAGGCCTTAGCACCCTGGGGACTTTCTGTAGGTGAGGAAGGCCAGGAGTGCTGGTGAATGTAGCAGAAATAGGGAGACGCCCGCAGACAATGACTGACAGAAGTTGATGCCTATAAACTCTAGCTCCCCAAACCCTTAAGCAGGATAACTGTATCAGTCAGTATTTACTAGAGAAACAGATATAATACAAGATATACAAATATATAAGAATCGAGCTGGGGATTTAGCTCAGTAGTTAGAGTGCTTGCTTCGAAAGCACAAGGCCCTGAGTTTGATCCCTGGCACCAAAATAAATAAATAAAATTAAAAATCCATATATAAATATAAGAATTTACAGGCTGGCTTACAAGGGCTGCCTACAAAGTCAGACGCAGAAGACTGTAGAGGGTTCATCTGTGCGCTGGAGATCCGTAGGGTCCAGCCGAAGGCCTGGATCTCACTGCAGTGTCCTGTATGTGTTTCCATGCCGAGCCCGATAAGTCTGCCCTAGAAGCCAAAGAGTCTGTGTTGGAAGCTAGGAGATTACGTCCAAGGTAAAGGTGAAGCCAGGAGATTACATCCAAAGCGAGGGTGGAGCTCCTCCAAAAACACCGAAGTGGTTCTTCACTTCCCTTTTATACCATTCGGGCGATGGGCCATCCTAGGGTGGATCTTCTACACCAGGGCGTGGGATTGCTGAACCAATTTAGTTAAGCTTCTCTAGGGTTTTTGGTTTTTGTTTTTTGTTTTTGGTGCCAGGGATCAAACTCAGGACCTTGTGCTTGCAAGGTAAGCACTGTAATCACTGAGCTAAATCCCCAGCCCCTAGTTAAGCTTCTCTTAAGAGTTGACACAATCAATCAACCGCCACATCTGGTACCGATTTCTGTAATAGTTACTTTTCTGGAGTCAAGGGTTTGCAAGAGAACAGATTTAATACAGTACAAGTACAAGTTACAACATTCACGCACACAGGCCAAATGCAGGAAGAGTGCAGAACATCTCTCTATGCACTGGAGACCCGAAAATCTGATCCAGGGCTGGGAGCCCACAGCACTGTCCCGTGTGCATCTGTGTCTGCACTAAAAGGCTGCAGAAATCATATGGGAACCAGGATACGATGCTTGCAGCAGAGATGAAGACCAGAGCTCTCCTGAAGTGAACAGCAGCCATCCTCTATGACAGCAAAGGCCCAGCACTTGGCCTTCTGCAAGAACATCCAAGTCCCCTTTGGGAGAATTAGCCGCAACAGAGCTTCTCCTGAGAAACAGCCAGCCCCGATCTTCGGCTCCCGTTCTCCTTTACATTGTGTCAGCAACAATCCTCAGGTGGATCCTCTACGCCAGAACCACACCAACTCAGTACAGCTGGTGTTCCTGCTCAAGCTGGCCACAATAAGTCCACCACAATAACTTTAAGCTGCATATTCTATACAAGTTCCCAGAGTTCTCGGTAGGCTTGAGCCTCTCTGATGCACACAGATATAACCTCTTTGACTGTACAACTTTTGCTGGTCTCATTCCCCCACTTCCCTACTGTTGCCTCCTGGGATAGCCTCCCAAATAAACTACTTACCTCAAATCTTTGTCCAAGCGTCTGCTTCAGGAGCAAACTATATTGAAACACCCTTGAAACAAGACACTGACACAGCCGGGTGTGGTGTTACACACCTGTGATCCCAATGCTCTGGGAGTCTAAGGCATGTGGAGTGCAGGTTTGGGCCAACCTTAGTGAAATGGCAACTTAGCGGTAGGAGCCGCCAGCACTTCCTTGAATAAATCACCCAGAAGGCTGCTGCTTGGGTCCTGGGTGGCCGGCAGGAACGCCCACCTGCCAATCCTGTTTTCATTCTTCCTCCTTCGACTGCTCTCTGCCCTCTGTAACTGGTGCACAGAACCTTGAGAAAGGAGTCAGGGTGCCTGGCTCAGGGGATCCGGGGGGGGGATGGGACACAGCTCCTGTTTCCAGCAGCCTGATTTTCTTCAGTGTGGTGCACCGCCACTGGCAGGCATGTCCAACCCATGGCCCTCCTTTTTTTTTTTTAATGTTAGAATAAATGGTATAATTGTGTAATAAAAATATATATGTTAGGCCAGGCATAGGCACATACCTATAATCTCAGCACTTGGGAGGCTGAGGCAGGAGGGTCACCATGATTTACAGGTCACCCTGGGCTACATAGTGAATTCAAGACCAGCCTGGAATACATAGACCCTGCCTCAAAAAAAAAAAAAAAAAGGGAAGTCTTGTTATTTTCATATTAACCATATTATATATTTTACATGTGGCCCAAGACAATCCCTCTTCACGCAGTGTTGCTCAGGCAAGCAAAAAAGTTGGACACCCATGGGTAAATCGAAAGCATTCTCCCTGAAGTTGAAGAATGAGCATTTTCTGGATAATACAGCATAAGGAGTTCAAAGTGCTTTGAGTCGTTCACACAAAGTCAGGCTCAAGGTAGTACAATAGGCATCCATCCTCCTTTTCTTCTAAGCCGAAGAGATCTAGTCTTTCTCCAGGCAGACAGCTGCTCAGGATAAAGGCCACATCTTCCAGGTTCCCTTGCAGCTGGATGTGGCCGTGTGTCAGTTCTGGCCCAGGATGGATAACCTGAAGTGATCTGAGCTTCAGCAAGCATCCCTAAAGAGAGGCTGTGCACTTTCTCTGCCATTTTGCTCCTTCCTGCTGGATGAATGCAGGCCCAGTGCGGGGAAGTAGAACAACCATCCAGGCTGAGAGTCAGCGGCTGTTGTAGTAAATGGGTACAATTGCCAGCTAGTTCAAAACTAAGCATCTTGTGAAATTTGGGGAAGGAGAAAACAGGGACTTCAAAACTTCCATTGATAAGATAACATGCAGGAAGTCCAGCCCTTGACCCAACTCTTAGAAGCTGTTAATGTTTGTTAGAGACAAATCTTTGATTTGTGGACCCCCTTGCTGAGCAGGTACCAGGAGCCAAACTCCATCCCCGGCATCAGGGACACAGCAGATGACAGAACACTTGGGGCCTGTGCCCTCCTGGAGCCCTCATTGCCATTCCTGGCACTTTGAACTAAAGTATTTTTACAGTCACCTCCAGTCAAGATGGCATTGAGATCGTGCTTTAAAAATAACCTCCACTCCCCAACCAGAACTCTCATCCGTGGCAGACAAGAATGCAAAATGGTGCCGTCACTTTGAAAATAACTTGGGAGTTTCTGATGAAGTTAAGCAAACACATACCATACCACCCAGCATCCTGCTCTTAGATATTTACCCAGGAGAAATAAAACACATCCGCATAATGACTTCTATGTGAATGTTCATAGCAGATTTATATAAAGCAGCCCTGAACTGGAAACAATTCAAATGTCCATCAATAGAAGAATGGATAAACAATTTGTGACATACCCTTCCAACAGAATACTACTCAAAAAAGGAATGAACCATGGATATATACAACAACATGGAGGAGTCGCAGAATCACTATGCTCAGTGAAAGAAGTCAGACACAAAGGAATCCATCCTGTATGATTCCATTTATACGAAATTCTCAGAAATGTAAACTAATCTATCCAGAGCAGATCAGTGGTTATCTGAGGCTGGGGCTGGAGAAAGGAATGAGTTGCAAGGGAAACAAAGGAAGCTTTTGGAGATGAGGAAAATATTATTTTCTTGATTGTAAGGCAGCTATATTTATCAAAAATCATTGAATTATGCACTTAAATTGGTGATTTTTTTACATGTAAATTATACTTAAACAAAACTGATGTTTAAAAAAACTATGAATTAACAGAGGAAAAATAACCTCTGTTTTATACTGTAATAACAGATAATTTTTATCTTTTAAATTCTTCAAAAACCCACACATAAATAAGATAAACATTCCTTTGGAATGAAAAGGAATAGAAGTGCAAAAATAAATGGAGGCAGGGCTGAGGATTTAGCTCAGAGGTTAAAGTGCTTGCCTTGCAAGCACAGGGCCCTGGGTTCGATCCCCAGCACCAAAAAAAAAAAAAAAAAAAAAGAAAAAAGGGGCTGGGGATTTAGCTCAGTGATTAGAGTGCTTGCCTTGCAAGCACAAGGGCCTGAGTTCGATCCTTGGTACCACAAAAAAAAAAAAAAAAAAAAAAAAAATGGAGGCTACAACCCCAAGTCTACCAGGCTGTGAAGCTGGAGGCAGGCAACCGTTACTGGGAATTCAAATCCTGTAAAGTAAATGGGGAACCAAAATAGCAGGACTAGCATTAGACCCATGTCTTAGGTAACCAGAGGTAGCAGGCACAGGTCTGACATCTGGGATTTCAACCAAGCCACAACTGTACCTGTGACATCTCTGCTATCACTAAAGACCAGGAATCTTGAGCTGCCAAAGGAAGGCTGTTTTGAAACGGGGGTCCTAAGGGATGGTTTGGGCAAGTGCAGAGAAAGAAAAAGGACAGAAATATTCCTCTTCAAATCAACCAGCAAACTCAAATTCTAAATCACATGAGGAAAATGGATATCAAGAAAGACAGTCCACAAATTCAGTGCTTAACAGAGGAATTCATTTATGGTAAGTACAGTAATAGGGCATTCTGGAAGTACCTTTAAAATAAGTTTAAGATCTGAACAAAAGTAAGAGAAGGAATGACTTGTTAAAAGAGAAAAGTTAATGAACAACAGATGAAAAAGGCAATCAGGAAGTCCTAAAAATGAAACATATCACTGAAGTAAATGGGATAAATTAATAAGACACAGTTGAAGAGACAGTTGGTGAAATGAAAGATTTTCCTGAGTAATTCACCCAGAAAGCAGCACAGTGAGACAGAAAATCTTAAAAATTAGTTAAATCATGGTGAGGAGATTGAAAGATTCCACATGTGTAATAAAAAATCTAGACAGATAGACTACAGGATGTAATAGAGATTATATGCTACTGTAGTTAAGAGATGATGGCTGAGATTATTTCAGAATCAAAAAGTAAATGCTTAGATGGAAAATGCATATTATGTGCTGAATAGGATGATGGAAAATAAATTCCAATCAGAACACTGTGACAATCGGCAGAATGTCAACAATGAAGAGATAAATCTCAAGAGTTACAAGAGAATAAAGACAAATTGCCCACAAAGGAATGCCAGTTGACAGCAGGTTTCTCATTAGCAGAAATGAATGACATTCAGAGAGAATATCCCCAGCATACAGAGAGGAAAAAAACATCTATTACTCTATACAGAGCTAAGCAAACAATGAAGAAGGAGAGCAAATTACAGGCATTTACAGATTACATAGATTAAAGGAGTTTACTGCTCATCTCTTCACTGAAAGTATTACTAAAGCATGCACTTCAGCAAAAGGAAAAATGAAAGACAGAAAACATTAAGTACAGAAATTAGTCAAATACATTGGCGAATCTAATTACTTTCTGGCTATTTATTTATAACTATTTATTTTTATGATGCCAGGGATAGAACTCAGGGCTTTGTACATGTTAGGCAAGTATTCTACCACTGAACTACATCCCTGGCCCTCAGTATTTATTTTAATGATAAATAGTGGAAGTAAAACTCTAGACAATAATGAAGAAGGTAGGAAAGTGCCCAGTTGAATTGGTAGTTACCCTATGTTCAAGAGTTTGTCTTGTCAAGAGGAAAATGGAGATACCAAGTAACCATGCTGTTGGGGAAATATTTAGTTAAGTAACTCTGTTAAAGATTTAAGTGAAACAGCGTTCATATCAGAGGGGAGGTAAAAGGAAAGAGTGGTGAAGAATATCCTTCAAAAATCAAGAAAGAAGAAAAATTGAAACTAACTCCATGTAGTCCTTCCTCCCCTGAGAATCTCCTGGTAATAGAACTCCCCCCCCACACACAATAAAATGGAAGAAAATTAGTGCAAATAAATCAGTAATCACAATAAATGTAAATGGATTAGACTTACCTTACTAAAGACAAAGACTATGAGATGAAACTTAAAAAAAAATCAAAATCCGACTATGAGCTCTGTGTGAGACACACTCAAGATAATGACACAGTAAATGTTGCAAATGAACATAAAATAATATCCCAGAAAAGTACTACTTAACAAGAAACCTGATCTAACAATGTAAATAGCAGACAAAATAGAATATAATACAAAAAGCACTGGTAGGAGTAAAGTGGGTCAATCTACTTATAATAAAAGCAAGAATTCCTCCAAGAAAGTTTAAAAAAAATCATAAATTTAAAGCCTTCCCTGGCATTTGGATGGAGTCCTTTTGCAGCTACACTTATTCAAGAATTGATTGTTCATTAAACCAAAACTTCATGCAGACCTAAGTCCCTTAATGTGGAAAGGATGAAGTATGAGGACAAAAGGAGATTAAAAAATAGGGTTGCTTACTAAATTATTAACCATACAGCTATGGGCTAAATCAACATAACTGCAACTAGAACAATAAAGGCCCAGCACACCCTAAATCACTTGCAGCAGATTTGCATATTAAATTGGAACATTTATGTAGATCCAGCCTAGAAAATGGCCTTTATTAAAATGTGCCCACAGTTAACACTTTCAGATACAAATGCAACTCAGCGAGCAGATCCTCCTCCTGTTGGAGAGCAGGGCTGAGGACAGTGGAAGAGCTAAGTTACAGATGGAGGAGATCATGGGGACTCAAGGAATCGAGGCATGTCACAGCAATCACAGGCGATGACCTTGTGGACAAGAAAGAGAAATGAATTGGAGGAGGAACAATTAGGTAAATCTGTCTCGAGCCCCAAAGGGCAGCTGACTAATAGAGGCTGTTAAGCAGCAGAGCTCTTAATTGAGGAGTTCTATAACCCAAACTCAAATCCTGGGCCCCTCGTTTATTTACCAACTGAATGACCTTGATAAGGTCCTCCTCCTCCTCCTCCCCTCCTCCTCCTCCTCCGCTCCTCCTCCTCCTCCTCTTCCCCCTCCTCCTCCTCCTCCCCCTCCTCCTCTTCCTCCTCCTCCCCCTTCTTGTTCTTTATTTCTCTGGATGTCAGTTTCCTCAGAAAGAGATCGTTGCCTATTTCCATGGTAATTGTGGGGGTTAATGCCATAACACCCACCCTGATTTGGCACACAGTAAGCACTCAACGACTAATACTTCCCATTTATAGATTAGGGAGAAGGTTCAGAAGCCACATATATGAAATAGATTTTAGAGTTTTAGTTGAGATAGAGTTCAAAGGTATGAGAAAGTACTTCGTAATTTGGGATGCAATAATAGAAGCTTGCTGTCGATATTGAGTGAGGTGCTAGACCTGGTGGCACATGCCTGTAAGCTCAGCACTTGGGAGGCTGAGGCAGGAGGACTGTCTTGAATTTGAGGCCAGCCTAGACCCCATAGCGAGTTCAAAGCCAGCCTGAACTACACAGTGAGACCCTTCCTCAAAACAACAACAACAACAATATTGAGGAAGGTGATAGTTCTGTTCTGCTTGCCTTGAGTGGTGATTTCATTTTGGAAGAGCCCTCGACCTGAGACTCCCAAACTGTAGTGTCCAAGACCAGCACCACCAGCATCATTTAGGAATTTGTTAGAAGTTCAAATTACTGGGCCCTGCTCCAGTCTTGCTAAGTCAGGAACTCTGGGGTGGGGCCCAGGTGTTAGCATTTCAACAAGCTAATTTTAACAAACATTTGCAAGATTCTTGTGCATGCTACAGTGTGGAAGCCACTGCTCAAGGTAGACATTCATGTGAGGGGTGGATAGGAACCAGGCCTGTTGAGTCTAGTTGAAGGACCTAAAGATGTCCAACCCTGAGAAAAGAAGATCTGACTAATCTCAGTAATGAAAGGAGACGGCTTGTTTCTCCACATCACCCAGCGATAGCTAGAACTAAATGTAGGAAACACGCCGGAACAAAAACAGCATGGTGGGTGAACTAGAAACACCTGAGTCACTAAATGCAGGAGATGCTGAGAGACTGAAGAAAGAAGCAGATGAATCTAGGACTGCAATTTATTAGTGACTTAGGAACAGAAGCATGTCGTAAGTGTCAAGAAGACAGGGGGCTCCCACACCGCAGGTCAGGAAGAAGGAGTTTATGTGCTCAGCTGGTGGGCCTTGGCCAGCTAGAGTGTGCTCAGCTGGGCTTTCTCTAAACCAAGACATGTTAAGACCTAGTCTGGGCGCCGGTGGCCAGTGCAAAACACTCAGTTGACTATCTTAATGACTTTGTCCTACGGGGCTTGGGGTGCACATCAAGGCCACCTGAGGCAAAATGGCAGCTACAACCAAGATGGCTACAATCACGTCGAGCTGGAAGCCTACAGTGGCTTCAAGAAGGTGCTCTGAGCTGCAAGTAGCAGATGACTCAAATGGCCTTGATTGTAAGGGGTTTCTTGATCGATGGCCAGAGTCCAGCTGTAGGGTGGTTCTATGTCTGGCTAAGTCACTAGCTCAACCTGTGTCTTCAAAGACCCAGGCTTTTTCTACTGGGCATCTCTACCTCTCACAATAGTTAACAGCTTCCTCATGGGTGCCCAGTTGGAGAAATGCCCAGCCTCGCATGCTCAGAGACCGAGAAACAGAGGAAGCTTAGATATGTCTTCTTTGTGTCTCCCTTTAAAAGTCTGGAATCTTTTCTGGGAAGGACTCCCCTGGAGCTGGTATTCCCTCCCTTCTCATTGGCCATGACCAGGTCACGTGACACCTCCTAAGCCAGTCCCTAGCAAGGAGAATGAGATTGTTAGGACTGGTTTAGGCCAGGTTTTCTCAGCCTCTTGGGCACCATGGACCCCTTTGGCAACCTGGCAAAGCTATGGATGCCTTCTCAGAATTATTGTTTAACTACATCAAACTAAACGAGAGAACTATGAAGAAAATCAATTATACTGACATACAATTTGCAAAATACTTTTATGTATGACATAAGAATACATGTGTTCTTTGTTAGTTCAATAAATAAAATCTAGCAGCCGGTTTAGTAGCAGCCATAATTCTGAAGTGGCGATGAGTACAATGTTCTGAGATACAACTGTTTTGTGATATGAAGAATATTCATGAATTTTATTGGTGAGAAAATCACAGGTACTGTTAATATTACTGTGGTTTTTCCGTACATTCAGAAAAGCAGGAAATGCTAAGTTTCAGTGACAATAAAGACATGAGGTTTTTGTCCCCACTCAAGTTGGTAAAGCAGTGCCTTCCTCTGCAGAGCCCTGGGCTGCCTGTGGAGAGCCCCTGCTTGGACTAATCAAGATTCACATGCTGAGACTTGGCAAGTTTTCTAGACAAGTGGTCTAAAAGGAGTGTGGAAACCTGAACTAAATCAGGACTAAATCAAGAAAAAGAAGAAAAAAAAAAAAAAAGCAGCAGCAGCAGGGTTGGGGGAGGGTGGGAGAGGCTGGAGGAGGAGCAGGCCGGCCCAGCCCCGAGTCTGGCTGAGCGATGTCAGGAGGCTTTTTCCTCTGGAGAAGTTGTTGTCAAGGGGACTCAGACACCAGGTGGTGCGCATACTAGGATTCCCGCCAACCTTGGCAGTCTCTCATTTCTCCCATTTTATTTACTTTTGTTTCCTGACTGGTTCAAATGTTTAGGTGTGTTTCAAGGTACAGATGTAATATGTGTCCTTTACCAGTGGCAATGTATCTCCTATCCTGTGTCTCAGAAATGACCACAGCTCTCAGCCAGGTACATGGTACACAGCGTATGCATCTTTTCAGGCACCATGCCATGTGCCAGGGAGAGCCCAACTGTTCACAGACTTTAGCCTGCAGCGGAGCTCAGGGCTACACAGAGCCCCGGGCCCCGTCTAGTCCGCAGGCCCTGCTGATAAATGCAAGCCACCTCCCCGTGCCTGATGCCGAGCTCACAGCGTCCCCACTCTCTTAGTTACTTTCTTGTTGCTGGGACTCTACACCGGACACCAGCACCAGGAGAGTTTTATTTTGGCTCACAGTTTGTAGAGGTTTCAGTTTATAGTCAGCTGGCTCCAAGTCAGGGCGGCATGGCAGAGAGACATGGTAGAGGAGAAACAGCTCATGGCTTGATAGCAGGAAGCAGAGGGAGGGATGGGGAGGAGGGAAGGAGATAGACCCTTCCAGTTCATGCTTCAACCCTCATCACCACATTTAGCTATAAACTCATCAGTGGACTAATGGCTGATGAGTATCACACCCCCATGATCCAGTCCCCTTCCCAGAGCCTCACCTATGAGCACAGAAGCTTTGTGGGGGACATGGAGGTTTGTTATACAAACCATAACATGCTCCCAGGAAACTTTGAGGCTCAGGTGGAGGAGGCGGATCTAACGCCGTACACCTCAGAGATGGCAGAGCTGGGATTTGAACCCATGTCTGTCAGACCCCAAAGCCCATGCCTTAAATATTGTATCTGTTGGTTTTTAGAGCTGTACCTAAAGACGACTAAAGAAAGGCACTTGGCATCACTCCAGATTTTTTTTTTTTTTTTGCCTTTTTGATGGAGGCAGGGGTTGGAAAGGGGTATGAACATACTTCTGGGACCTGGCTTGGATGGTGTCAACTTGAAATAGACCGTTTGCACTGAAGTATCTGGGAGCCTCATCAATAAGCTTTGAGCGTCCTAAAACAATCACAGGAGATTGTGGACATATACTCAAAAGCCAGCAGTGAGAACAAAGGAAGCATTTATGTCAAAGTTAAAATCAAGGCAAAATGTCTTCTAACAGTTTCATCATTTAACATTGTCATGGAGATAATGCCCCATGCAATTAGACAAGAGAAAGGAGCAGTAAAAAAGTATATAGACTAAAAAGAAATGAGGAAGATGACCTTGCTTGCAGATATCATTTACTTGGCTGGGGAGAATCGAGTGAAAAACTATCACAAGCAATACAAATTCAAGGGAGGGGGTGGATATTAAAGTTAAAATACTGAAACTGGGCTGCGGGAATAGCTCAGTGGTAGAGCACACACTTAGCATGTGTGAGACCCTGGATTGAATCCCTAGTACCAAAAAGTAAAATAAAATATAGAAATAACTGGCCCTTATATTTATACAAACATCAGTTAGAATACATAACAGAAGAAAACACTTCATTATAGTAACAACAAGAAATTAATTCAATGAGAAGTAGGCAAAGTCTATAAGAAGAACACTTTTTCTTTTCCTTTTTTTTTTTTTTTTTTGAGATGAGATCTCACTGTGCTGCCTCAGCTGGTCTTCTGGGCTCAAGGGACCCTGCCACATTAGCCACCCGTGTCACTGAGATTATAAGCACATGCTAGCACGTCGGCTCAGAAGAAAACTTGTAAACCTTTCTCTCCCTTTCATACCCTATTGTTAAAAATAAACTTTAATACACAAAAGTTGAAATAATTATATAGTGAATATACCTGCCATGCTGATTCTACAGTTGAGATTTTTCTGTATTTCCCACATATTATGTATATCAATCCGTGTATCTGTGCATATTTATATCCCTCTGTTCATCCAGGCATCCATCTTATTCCCAAAGTGCTCCTTGGAGATGCTAACAAAAATCTTAGAATTGAGAGAACATACCAGGGAAGGGACTATTGAGACATATAAAGACATCATCATAAATAGGTAAGTTTTTGCTGTTAATGTACAAATTTAACATAATCCCAACCTGAATAGCAATTGAATTTTTTTAACTAGATGAGATGATTCTAGTTCACATAAAAAAAAATCAAAGAAACCAGGCAAGTTCTAAAAACAAAAATTACACAGTGAGGAAGAGTGGAAGGCTTTAGGATATAATAAAATGTGTTATAAAACTATAATAATTAAAATGGTGCGGTACTCACCCATGAGTGAGATGAAAAGGACAGAAAAGAAGATTGAGAAGTAGTCCACATATGTGAGAGTTTAGGATATAATAATGGTGACATTTCGGGTCAGTAATGAGAAATATAAGTGGTGTTGAGATGGCAATAAGAAAATTAAAAACCTACAAAAATATAATTTCAAACCCCATCATATACTTTCTTTAAATTCTTGAATGATCAAGTTTACATTTATATAAATGAACAATTACTTTGAAATGATAAAAGATTAATAGAAACAAACTGCTTAACAATAAAAAAAATTTTACTTAGCCAGCCAAAAAAAAATACCAAAGCAACATCAAAAGAATAATAAAAGAAGAAAAATATTTGACATTCATCTCACAGAGTTGTTACAAATCAGTAAATGACAACCAAGAAGCCAACAGAAAAATAGGCAAATATTCTAAACTGTCAATTCCCAGAAACGAGAATACAAATGGTTCCAAAATAAGCAGAGAGATGTTTGGCTTCACTCATAAGAAAAATGCAAATTGAAATCACTGTAAGCTTCCCCTGACCAATAGACTGCACGAGGTTGACACACTTTTGTCCATGGTGAGTGCATTTGATTCTGGGTTGTTGGGAAGAGGGCACGGGAAGGTGCGCATCCTCACACAGAGCGTGGACAGTGTAAATTGCTCCCTCTTCAGTGGTGGGTAATTTACCAGGATTAAAAATGCACAAACTCTTCCACCCAACAATTGTAACTTCTGGATATTCATCTTACAAACATGTTTGCTATGCACACACAGGTTTAGAATCTAGGAAATTCACTGCAATGTGAATATAAGAGCCCACAGTTGGAAACAACCTAAACGTTCATCATGTAGGGACTGGCTAAATAATTCCTGGTTTGTCTCTATAATGGAATATTCTACAGCCATTAAAAAACCTGAAGGGAAACATCACTGAGATATATTGTTACCCTAAATATAGAGGCTGGCACCCGGGAGTCTGAAGACCAACAGGGAATCTAGATCTTTGAATTTATAACAAGCATCCCCTGCTCCAGGTTGATTTTTGATATTTTTTGTTTTTTCAATGGGTCCCACTATGTTACTCAGGCTGGCCTTGAATTCTTGGATTCAAGGAATCCTCCTCCCTCAGCCTCCTGCATAGCCAGGACTACAGGCTCATACCACCACACTTGACCCCCCAAGTTGTTCTTATAAAGAAAGGGAAAAGTGGCCTGCAGCTACACAGGGGGCACCTGCATACCACCCATAGGAGCTTCCTTCCCTAGCCTCTCACTTCTCTGCTGTCACCCCCACCCCCATCACCACCAGCTGTGCCTGGAGACTAAGCACAACTTGGTTCTGGCTTTCAAATAAAAACTACAGTGATATTAATAAGAGTCAAAATTCCCCAGCTGCCTGATGGGGGCATGTGGGTGCTATAGTTAGGAGCATCTTGTTTTTTTAAAGCTTTATTGAGATACAATTTACATATTATAAAACTTACCCTATTAGAATATATATCCAGTGGCTTTTAGTATGTTCACACAGGCCACGTATAGTGATACATGTCTGTAATCCCAGCACTTGGGAGGCTGAGGCCACGAGTTCAAGGCCAGCCTGGGTTACATAGTGAGTTTAAGGCCAGCCTGAACTGCACAGTGAGACTCTATCTGAAAAAAAAAAAAGTATGTTCACACAGTTTTGCAACCATTATGACAATCGATTTTAGAACATTTATATCGCCCCCAAAGGAAACTACTCATTTCTCTTCTCCCTAAGTCCGGGGCAACCACCACTCTGGTTTTTGTCTACAGATTTGCCCGTCTGGCACTTTATAGAAATGAAATCACAGGCTATGTGGCCTTTTGTGTCTGTCTGCTTTCACTTAGCACCATGTTGCCAAGGTTCATCCATGGTGTCGCAAGTATCAGAACACCGTTCCTTTTTATTGCCAAATAATATTCCACTGTCTGGACAGACTGTTCTTCATTTAACCACTCATCAGTTGATGGACACGTGGGTTGCTTCCACTTTGGAGCTATTATGAACAGTACGGCCATAAATATTCATTCCCGAGTTTTGTGCAGACATATGTTTTCGGTTCTCTTGGGCATATACTGAGGAGTGGAATTACTGAGTCATGCTCAGCTCTGCTTAGCATTCTGGGGACGTGCCTGTCTGCTTTCCAAAGCAGCTGCACCGCTTCACACTCCCACCAGCAGCAGTGTCTCCACCTGCTCACCTTATTATCTCTCTTTTTCCTTCTAGCCCTCTGAGAGTGTGCGAGGTGACATCTAGCTGGGGTTTGCACTTGGTTTCCCTGGGAACATCCCCATTACACAGAAAAGGAAAGCAAGGCCGGAGGTGAGAGAGGAGGCTGCCTGAGGCATGCAGCAAGGATGGGCGGGGGTGAGACTCTGCCCTATGTGCCTTCCCAGTGGGACATGGAAAATCCCTGCAAATCCTTCTCTGGAAGAGGAGACACAGGCCTTGGGTGGCTCAGCTGAGAGCCTGTGGAAGCCCAGAATTTCGTGTGGGAAGCCTTTCACTAGCTTCTAGTGCAGAGCTGGGGTCAGGATGGTGAGCACCTTTACCACTTTACCATGAGCTACATCCTCCCAGGCGGACCGGGCCATCCAGGGCTCACCTTGCACTTGGACATTTCTGGAAGGTGATATTCATTGAATAAAGGGCCCCCCCTCGCCTGAGAAGACCATGGTCAGACCACACAACGCTGCAATACCTGAATTCTGCAGGGGGTCTGGGGCCCCGCCTGCTTCACATCTCCATCAGTCTATCCGCCCATCCTCCACCCACCTCTCCGCCCTCAGCGTCCTCATCAGAGCACTGAGGGTGTGCTGCCTGCCTCGGGGCGCTGTGGTGATTGATGCTCAGGGCCCGGGGCCCACCGACCGGTCATCACACAGGGTCCTTGCCCCTGAATGGCGATGCCGCCGGCCTCTGCAGGTGCACAGAGGAGGGACCAGCTGCTCAGGCAGATCTCAGCAGGCCCTGGTGGGTGGGACCCTCAGTTGAGCCCAGGGGAACCCCAGCCGGAGGGGGAGAGGAGGGAGGGGGCCAGTTCCGCCAGAACCCAAGTTCAACAAGTGGCTGAGCTTGGCAAAATACTCAGCCTCCCTGGGCCTGTTTCCTCAGCTGTAGGAGGCACCTCCTAGGAGAACAGGAGGCCCTAAGGCGCCCCAGCCTCTGCCCTGGAAACTGCCCCTAGAAGCTCACGTTCATTGTGCACCAGAGATGGGACACAGACACTTGGGACAGCGTGCTGCGGTAAGAGCACCCGGGAGACCGTGCAGCCCAAATCCCTGCCAATAGCAGAGTGGCCAAGTTGATGAACTGTGGGAAGGAATATTATACAGGAAGAAAGAGAAATTATAGACACACGTAACACGTGATGACTCACAAGTATTATGTTGCATGAAATATAGTCCAGCGGGGCCTCGTAGTGGCACACATCTGTGACCACAGCACTCCAAAAGGCTGAGGCGGGGGGATCACAAGCTTCAGCCCAGCCCGGGCTCAAAATCAAAACCAAAAAAGAATTTAGGGACGTAGTTCATTGTAAAGGCCCTGGATTCAATCCCCAGTACTAGGGAAAAAAGAGAAAAAGAAACAGAAAAGAAAAACAGTCTGATTCCATGCATACATAGTTCAAAAAGCCAAAATTCAAATACTTTGTTTAAAGTAACATATATATAAAAAATTAAAAAATTAAAAAAATAAAGTAACATACACGTAGGTATTGAGACTATAAAAAGAATACCAAGGATGTGGTTGCCTTGAAAGTCAGTACAGTGGTTGCCTCTGAGAGGGAGGGGTGGGGCGCACACACCCAGCTGGGGTGGGGTCTGTTCTGGGCTGACACGTTTGGTAGGTGGTGGCTACGTGAGTGTTTGCTTTATATAATCACTCATAAAGCTACACAAAGGTGTTCTCTGCACACTTCCGTGTGTGTGTGTGTGTGTGTGTGTGATTATCTCAGAATCAAGGAATAATTCGAGTGCTTGGTAAACGGCTGAAGCTGGACAAAGACTGGTTTTCCTGCCCTCTCCCCAGCCCTGCCAGCTCCCCGGCTCTGTGAAGACACCAGCCCCACTTTCCGCGTCGGGGGGCGGAGGAGCTGCCACCCTTGTGCCCGCCTTGGGGTGGGCCAGCCAAGCCCCACTCCCCACCCCCAGCCCTGCACCTCGGCTCTCAGACAAAAGCCCCAGAAACACACCGCCACAGCTTGTTTTAAACCGCTTTATTCAGGTTGGCTGGTAGTTACAGATTAGATCATGTATACAGGGCTACCCACTCACCCCCAGGCAAAGCCCCCGGCCTCTCCCAGCACCCAGGTCCATCGCTCATGGGGGGCCAGAGGTTTGAGCCACTTCTGGGGGTGGGGAGGGGCTCAATAGAAATATTTACACATCACCAGGGGTGGGGGTACCCCTGATCAGGAGTGGTGAGTGAAGCGGCAGAGGGGGGCCCTTGGCTCCCAACAGCCCCAGGCCTTGGGTGGACTTGGCAGCCCAAGGGGGGACTGGGACATCCGGGCTGGCCGAGGGGGCTCCTGGAAGAGCCCCAGTGACCCTGGAAGGGGTCCTGCTGGTGCACGGCTCTGCGGGGGCTGGGGCTGAGGGGAAGGCCTCCCTCCGACCTGCTGTGTGAGAGCGGATTCTGGTGCCTGCCTCCTTCCTGAAGGCTCGGACCCGCTGTCCGGTATAAAGAGGCTGGACAGGAAGGGCCCGCCGGGAGGCGTGCGGCACCTCGCTCTCCTGCCAGGGGGCCACCGGCCCAGAAAGGCCCTCCCGGGGGCTCTGCACCCCAGTTCTTCCGGCGGGGGTACGAGGCTCTAGTTCTGCTCAGAGGATTGGAGTCCAAAGCCAGGAGGGATCACTGCCCGCAGCCCTGGGTCCAAGTGGGGGTGGTGGGGCGGAGGGCGGGAAGGCTGGGAGGCCCGGCTCAGGACAGGGTGGGGACAAGCAAGCAAAGCAAAACACGGGACTCCACTGAAGCTGGTGGCAGAAAGGGGGCAGCCCAGGCCCCCAGCATGGTCCCCGCGCCGGCGTCGGGGCAGGGCGGCCGTCCCTCGGAGCCCAGGGCCACCTCCGCCGAGCCGGGTCGTCGCGGGGAGCTGAGGGGACGGGCGGGCGGGCGGGCTTGCATGCTGAGCGGGGGTGGTGAGCCGGCGGCGGCACAGGCGGCCCGGAGGAGGTGGCGGCCGCAGGCAGTCCGTCCCCGGCGCGGCTGCGCGCTCGGGCCGCGCGGCTACAGGCTGCAGGCCTCCGGGTCCGCCGAGCGCTTGCGCAGCTCCTTGCCCGGCTTGGGCGGCGGTGGGGCGGGCGCGGCCGGGGGCGCCTCGGGCAGGTGCAGGACGGAGTTCTCGCCCGGCTGCACCCGCAGGTACGCCTTGACCTTGTGGTGCCGGGCCTTGCCGTCGCTGAAGTCGATGACACGGCACTCATAGGTGCCCTCGTCCGTGGGCTTCACCCGCGACAGCCTGAGCTTGTGGGAGATGTTGCTGCCCACCACCTTGACCACCTGGGGGCGACAGAGAGACCGTGACCGTCCCGCAGGGGGCAGGTTAAGGGTGGGATCCCACCCCAGGCTGAGACGCGCCCCCCGCGGGGGCCCGCCAAGGTTTGCAGCAAAAGCAGAACCAGAAAGCAGAAGCAAATTGACTGTTCCTCGCAGAATGGGTAAGTCAGCTGTGGTGGGTTCATTCAGCGAAATTCTGCACACCTGTTAAGAATGAGCTACGCCAGGCACGTCAGAGCTCACCACACTCAGAAGGGCAAGATCTCCACAACACAACGGAGTACTACTCTGCCGTGAAGAAAGATGAGTCTGAGTCATCTGTAGGGAAATGGAAGCACCTCAAGGCCACAATGTTAAGTGAAATACATCAGACACACAAGCTTCAATGGCGCACGGTCTCCCTTATGTGAGAAACCCAAATTATAAATAAACGGCAAAATAAAAGATGGATAATAGAAATAGGGAGATAGATCTCCCTATTAGATTTGGGGAGATAGATCTTCCCTAAATAGGGAAGGAGACCAGGAGATGGAGGGAGGGGAAGGGACTGAAAAATGAATTAAGATGTGTCATGTACATGGACCAACTCCCCATGAGGAATGTGATCATTACGGACAGCAAACAAGTACTAATAAAAAAGACTCCTAGGGCAGGGTGCCCTTTGTGGAAACAGACTGGTCTCCACACTGGCTCCACAGCCTGCGTGTGGAGGAGTGTGAGGAGACAGCAGGAAAGGGCGGCCTCCGCCCCCTGTGTGTGCTGGGGTGGTGCGCAGGGCGGGGTGCAGACCAGGCGACTGCAAAGCCAAGTCTCCCCTCACCTGAGCAGCTGGGTTGCTTTAAAATGAAGGCCGATTACAAAGATGCCAGAATGCTGTTCAGTCTTCATTCCAGTGTGTGGATGGAGCAACAGCATTTGTTCTCTTTGCCTTTGTAAAGCTTTGGCCTTTTATTGGTATGGTTTATTGGGTTTTACATTTATTTTACAGTTGACGTTCAATTCATATATAATAAAGTACACAGAGCTTGATGAAACTGCATTCAAGTGCTTATCTGTGTATCTGCCGTCCAGAGCAAGGTACGGGACATGGGCAGCCCGGACGGCAGGACCTGTGTCCCTTCTGGGCTCGGTAGGTCTGACCATGACAGCCGCCTCTGTCCTCACCGTGGCTTCGTTTTCCCTGTTCTGGAGCTTTTGGGTGGGCTCCGTTGCCGTGTCTGGCTGCTCTCACACAACACAGCATCTCTGAGATTCCCGTGGAGATGACTCACCCAAGAGCCCCGAGTCAGTGAGCGGCAAAGCTGAAATCTCCCAGGTTGGACTCCGTGAACTCTCTCCCTCAAAATGGTGTGACAGGTTAGGCAGGGTCCCCAGAGCCAGCAGCGCGGCAGGGGCTCCTCAGAGGCCAGAAGCGGACTGGGTTTGTGGCCGCAGGGGCTGCTCTCACCCCTCAGGAAGCCGGACGGACAGCAGGGGACGCCACGGTGGCGCGCAGGTAGAGCGCGGGAAGGTGCCGCGGTGGGCAGGGGCCCCTCTTCCAGCTGCCCGCTCTGCGTGGGGCCGAGCAGGTGCCCCTCCCCGGTGCCAGGCCAGCTGGAGCCCACTGGGCCCTGCTGACCCCTCCACCCGACTGAGGGCACAGAGGGCCGCGTGGTCCTGCCACACTCTCGGGCGGGCGGGGAGGAGACGCTATTGCAAATGCACAGCGGGAGCGAATTACCTCAACATCTGCTTCCCTCACGGATATTAATTATCCTTCATTTGTCAACCCTACAAGGCGCTAATGGAGTAATAATGCGAAGCGCAGGGAGCAGCTCCAAGGGTGGGAGCACCCACAGGCCTGCCCTCCACCACCCTGTGTCACAGGGGGCCCCGCCTGCACCAGCCCCCTGAGTGGCTCCCTACCACCCGTGCCCTCTGCCCGCAGACAGATGTGGCCTTCAGAAGTACCGGCCCCTCCTCTCTCACAGAGTAGAAGTGGGGTGGTGGGATGGATGTATGAGAGCATTACTGGGGTCTGATCCTGCCAAGTTCCCAGAACCCTGGCCTTGGCCTTCTTGGGCTACATTCATTTACTCATTCAACAAACATTTAGCAAGCATTTGCCATGAACAAGCCAGACCCAGCAATGCATGGTGGACTGTCTAATGCAGAAACCATGGGAAGAGCGAGGGCCTAGGCCCAGTGGTCTCCACCCTGGGCACTGTCTGCAACAAGCAAAGGATTGAAACAACAGTAATGGTAATAGTAGTGCTGGCTGCCAAGATCTCACAAAAGGTTTGAAGACACCCATTATATGGGGGAGAAAACTGAGGCTCAGAGAGGTGCAGTGCTCTTCTCAAGGGCACCCAGTTGGTGACAGTGACTGGGCCTTACCCACACCTCTGGAGGTATCCCATGAACAGAAACTGTACCTCTGTTTTCCCCCCCTCCCCACTACGTCCCCAACACTCCAGGTCCTGGGGGAGCCCAGCCCCATAGCTCATCAGAGGCCTGTGCCACCGGAGAGGCTGGGCAGTCCACACCAGCTTTGGGGTTGGGGTGGGGACAGCCTGTTGGGTCTCACTCATTGCTCACAAATTGTCCACACACTTTTTCGGCCCAGCTGCCAGTGTGCCTGGAGACCCCCACATGGCGGCCTGGCCGTAAATCATAATCGCCTCGGCGCAGGCATCGACAGGACTTAGTGGTGCAATTAAGCACCTAATTACGCTGAAAGAGATGAGGCCAAGTCCTTGCCAGGACCCAGCCCAGCCTCCCTCCTGCTTACCCCATAGCCCCAGGCACTTTGGGCATGGCAGGGACAGCCCCTGGCCAGCTCCTCCTGCCCCACTGCACCTGCAGGTGGCCTCCTAGCTGAAGCAGTGGCCCTGGGAAGGTGCCGATAGGCCCCTACCTCAGGTGAAGCCCTCCTCTGAGCCCCACTGGCTGCTGCCCCAGCCCCTCAGCATGTTCGGGGCCCAGCTCCACATCCCCCCAAACCCAGCCAGGCCCCACCTGTCACCATCCCTGCTTTCTTGCAGCTCTGCACGACCCACCCCTGAACCCCGTGGTCTCCCCCGGCCCTCTTCCTTTCCCAATGTCTCTGCACTGGCCGAGGCCAGGTCCTGGCTCCCCACATCTAGGTCACTACTTCAGCTTCCCTCTGGGTCTCCCCAGAGTCACCAAGACTCCTCCATTTGTTCTTCCATGAAAACCAGACCAAGCCTGTCAAAATGCCCCACACTGGTGGGACTGACTGGTGGGGCCTATGGGGATCTCCCAGGAAGCCTTCCTGGCAGTGTCAGGTCCCTGTTCTGGCTCTGTGGCCAGCCGCCCTCCTCCTCCGTGTTGATGAGGCACAGCTGCAATCTTAATTTTTATCATACATGATGACTGGATTAACACTTGGCTCCCTCTCTGGCCTGGGAGCACCTAGAAGGCAGGGACTGAGCGTGTGTGACATGGCCTGGAGAAGGCACCTTCTCTTTACATAGGCCCCAGCCATTTCCTTATAGTGACAAGGCTCCTTGCAAGGGGGTTGGAGAATTTCATAAGCTTAGAAGCCAGTTGGAAACTATCTCTACCTGCAAAACTCTTTAAGGGGAAATGAACTTAAACTCTAGTACGTGAGGCTTCAGTGAGATCAAGAGAAAAACTTCCACAGCATGACAATGGCCAACAGGAAGGTGGGACCCTCGGCCTATGCAGGCCACCTGGGGGATGTCATCAGACCAGGGCCCCTTCCTGAGCCCCAAGTTCATGGAGATGGCGCATGCAGAGTGGCAAGCACTCAGTGAATGTCAGTGGGATGGCGCCACTGTATTCTTACTTCATTATTTCACAGATGCTGGTCCTCCCGTATAGCCGATCTCACTGCCACCAGATTCTGAGCTCTTTCTGCTCCCCAGCCTGTTTCTTGCTCCGTAATAGGAGAAAGGGTTTTACGGTTCTCAAGGCCATATTAACAAGTAAACAACCACTGTCATTCACACAGCCAAATTCATTCACTTTACAGTTTCCCAAGTGTTTTTTATATGCCTGAGACAGGAGCAAATCTGGGAAATGAAGACGCGGGGAGGTGGCCTAGCTGGAATCAGGACTCAGGTCCTGGCCCCACCGTGTCCTCGCAGAGCCACCCGGCCTTCAGTAGCGTCTGGGCCTTGCCAAGGTTCACACAGTCACTTGCACAGTTCTGAAGCCCTCCGGGGGCCAGACTCCTGCACTGACAGTACTTCCCCCCGAACCTGAGCCGCTGCCCAGCTGTGGACCGTGCTGTCGTGCACCGTTTTTCAAGAGATCAAATCACATTCCAAGAGTTGACCATCAGGAGACACTCCACCCATGTTGGTATTTTTAGAAGTCAGGAATATGGGCCCAGCTCCCTGCCTGGCTCCGCTGCCCAGTGGAGACGATGGGGCTTGCGTTCCCAGGTCCCCACAGTCCCCACACGAGCACCTCCACTTACTATGCCGCCCTACACATACATGTACAGGAGCAGGACCTGCGTCATAGTGGCAGGTCTGTGTGCAAAAGTCCGTCTCCATACATGCTGGCCTGGATATGTGGGTGTGTGAGTCACTGAGTATCTATCGGGAACCGACTATGTGCTGGGCTCTGTGCCAAGCCCTGGAAATGTAACAGTGCACCAGGCGGGCACAGTCCTGGGGCCACCATCTCTGGGAGAGGTAGACAGGAGCCAGTGCTCACAGGAATGGACAATGGCAGGTGGAAACACAGCAGCAAGGGAAAGGAAGGGGCGCTGCTTTCACTGGGCCGGGGGTGGCTCCCCCCGCTGACCTCTGAAGGGAGAGAGGAGCAGCTTTCTATGAAGAGGGCCTGGCCTGTGCAAATGCCCGGGGTGGGAGGAGATAGGGAGACAGGAGGGCACAGGGTCAGGAAGGATGAGCCCAGGGAGTGGGCAGAGCAATCCGCAGAGCCTTGAAGGCCAAGGAAAGGGTAGAGCCCTCCTCTCAGACTGAGGAACCAATGTGTACACCTGTCCCAGGTGTCACAGGCTGGGCCTGTGTGTTTAAGGACAAGGTTTGTGTGTTCCCTCAGCAGACCTGGAGAGCCACAGCTGGAGCAGCCATTGCAGGAGGTGAGGCTGGGGCCTATTCCACACTCACATGGTGCACATTTATTTTATTTAACTAATTAGTGTGGTCACATTCCCCTCACGTGGGGCCCAGCAGCCTGGAATTATAATCCTCTAAATCAATTATTCTTTCCTTTGCCTGAGCCACGTCTGAAACTGCAAACAAAGTCATAGGACAGAGGCTTTCGATGAATGGTGTGTGTTATACACACGCAGACCCCCATCTGCCCTGCTGATGGGTGTTTGGGCAAGAAATGGGGCGTTGGACACAGCTGTACCCTCAGCAGAGGGGAGGCAGGGCGGGAGGGAGAGGGCACCACCAGCGCCTGAAGTTGGGCCTGGCTGGAATTTCCAACCCCACCATGCCCCAGGTGGACAGCACACACGGCGCTTCACTGGGCCTTGCGCTCTCTTCTGCCCACGTCTTGCTCGGGTGGCTGCGGGAGCCTCCCCGGGCCTCCCTGCCTCCACACTCCCACCTCCGGTGCCAGGCACACCCTCCCCGTGTCTCCTGGTGTCCACACTCCAGGCTATAGCCTCTGGCTCGGGAGGGCACCTTCCCTGTGCACCCTGTAATTGACCTTGGGGTCCTGGGACAGCTATCAGGAAGGATTGAATGTGGAAAGGTCACACGCACATGGTCACACCCCTGCCCGCACCCCCTGAGCACATGGGCACGGTCATACCCCTACTGGCCCTTCGTGTTCTCAGGTACGGATCCAGCTGGGCACTATGATCATACACGTGCCCAAGATGGTCCTACTTGGTGTACTCTCCCTGTTTTGTGTCCTTTTTCAATCCTGTCTGCAGTTTCTAGGACTGGCTCTGGGAGCCCTATCTCCACAAACCCATTCCCCCCCGAGCTTTCCTGGGCTCTTGGCCTCACTGGGCCCCAGCATAACCTGGGACACCAATCACCTTGGGGTGACCCAAGCACGTCTTTGATGCCCCTCCCAGCCTCAATTGTCCCCACCTGTAAAATGGGTGACTACTTAGCCTTTCCTATAGTGTGGCTACAATAACATGAGCCAGTGCATGAGAAGTCTGGCCAGTCCTAGAGTCCCCATTCCCAGGAGCCAGACAACCCAAGGGGCTCAGACACTCAGGGATCATGAGATGCTGTTGCTGTCAAACAAGACGGGGAAAAGAAAAGTCCACTCAATCTCATTAGACCTTGTTGTTTCCTCAAATAAAAATGCTGTTGAGACAGGCAGGAAGCATTGAACGCACACAGCCTTGGCCCTGACACGAGAGAATGCATCTTCTCTCCTCTCGTCATTTTTTGTGCCTGTCATTCAATGAACTTGAAAAATCTCTGGCTTTTAAAACACAGAGCAGGGCCATTTTTCCCCTTTCTCTTTTTCTTCTCCTCCATCTTCTTGCCCAAGCTCTCTGCTGAAATGGACCCAGAGGAAAAAAAATGTGTTTTAAAGTTACAACCACAGCCCCTATTAGAGCCTTTGCGAGAAGTCATTATCAAAACTCACACTTATTTTGGTGGCGTCCTTCCCTGCGTCTTCCTGCTGAGATGCTTTTAGCTGCTGGGGGGAGGGGCGGAGAGAGCAGAGACAAGGTGTTAGAGTGGGGTGGAGGTGGGGAGACACACCGCGGGCCAGGACACCAGGGACAGTGGAGACTGTGGAGAAAGGGAGGTTGGATTTGATCAGTGTATGCTGTGTGCATGTGCGGAAATATCACACTAACCCCATTAATATGTGCAATTAACACATGTTAATAAAAAAAGTGAAAACCATTTTTAAAAAGATTCCAGCTATAGCAGAAGATGCTCGGAAGCTGCAGGGTGGAGAGCTGGGGTCCTTCGGCTCTGTGCCTGCTCCGGGTGTGGGGGAGGGGTCAGACAAAAGATGCCATGTGAAACCCACCGCCCATTCTGTGCTATGCGTCTGGGTTCGCGAGAGCCCTGGACATCCACACGGGGCGTGTGGACAGGCTGCTGGGAGGGCGGGGGCAGGGCCCCCAGCATTTGCTCCAGCGGGTGTAGACCTGTGCGTGCGTGCGTGTTGTGTGTGTGTGACTGGGGGTGCTGGGAACCTGCCTGCATGTACATTCGTGTGAATGAACGTGGGGTTAAACTCAGCAAGGGACACCTGATGTTTGCCCCACCCTTTACGAAACAACTCTCCTTGCAGCCTGGAGAAGTGGGGGAAAGAGAGCCATGAGATCCACTTTGCCCCGCAACCTGGAGCCAGTTTCTGTCCCTCCAGCCTCAGTTTCCCCGAGCGGAGGACCCCTCATGCTGTGGCTTCTCAGGGACTCGGCATGGACTAGCCTCTGCCTGGGCATCACCTGCCCCACCCCGGGAGAAGGGCGGGGCCCGGCGGGGGCTGCCCGGCAGAGGGGCACTCTGAGGATGCGGGGTCCCCACGGTACCTGGTTGGAGGCCCACGCCTGCTTGTCGGCCCAGTCGCGGTGGCTCCGCACGTACCACCACTGGATCTCCAGCGAGTAGGAGGGGGAGCCGCTGCCGCGGAAGGAGCAGGCCATCTCCACGTCCTCGCCCGTCCGCGCTGTCATGTCGTGGGGCGTCTCTGTGAACAGGGCTGCGCAGAAACAGGGGCGGCATCGTGGGCTCGGGACACAGCATCTCGGGGCAGGGCAGGCGGAGGAGCAAGGGTGGGGGGGGGACGGCGGGAGGTGGCAAGGAAGGATGCATCTCCCTGGCCCCCACCCCGGCCGTCTGCCTCTGTCCTGGAGGCCTCACGGGGGAGGGATGAGAGGCCGGCTGGGTCGGAAGAGGCGAGCAGAGAGGCCTGGGGGTTGGAGGCAGCTGTCAGTCTCATTGGCGCGCCCAGATTCTGGCAGCCGCTGCCACCCAGCCCCGTGCGGGGTTACTCCTGGCCTGTGCAGGGCAGCAGCTCCATCTTTGTGAAAGCCAAATCCTCCCTGGCCTCCCCCTTGCTCCGAAACCTGTGTGACTCCCGCCGCTCCAGATCCAGACTTCCCAGGTGCACAGAGCACACAGCAGGTGTCGGCCCGGGCTCCCTCTGTCCCACCAGCTAACCTTCCTTTCCCACTCACTGTGGGGGGCTGGCCCCTGCCCGTCCTCCCTGGGGCCCCTCTTCACTCAGTCAAAGCTCAGCCCAAGGTCGCCCCCCTGAGAGCTCCTGCCCCCCACCTGAGGAGATCCCCACCTCCTGGCTGTGGTCACACTGACACTGGCTGGCAGCTCCCCAAGGCACTCGGCAAGGGCCACAGAGCAGCCACCCAGGCTTGTTGAAGGTTCCCTCTTCAGGTACAACCCAAGTGTTTGGGAGCAGTTTCATCCCCTTCTCCTGCAGGATGCGGGTCCCCCATTCCTTGACCTAGCAGCCCCCCACCCCACCCATGCTGACAGGTAACAAATAGAGCCACCACTCTGGGGGCCACCGCCCCTCCCCACCACATGCTCTGTCTCTCTTGTCTCTCTTCTCCCTTGAGAAGTAATTAGAATTCTTTCCTCTTCTCAGGGGAGATTATCTCGCCCTGGAAAGACGCCTGGCAATGTGCAGGTCACCCAGGAAAGGCGATGTCTGTCAGCCCTCTCCCGCCTTGCTGCTGCAGCCTGCCAGGCGCCCCAACCCAGAGGGGCAGACACGATGATGCCCAGGCCCGGAGGGCTCTCGCTCGCCTGTCCCCGTCTGTCCCCTCTAGTCCCCAGAAAGAGGGGAGCCCTTGGCTGGGAGGTGCATGTCCTGGATTCAAGCCCCTGCTCAGGGCGGCCTCCCTTGTCCCCTCCACAGGACAGCTGGTGCGTTGGGTGATGGAGTCTGACAAATGCCCACATCTGAAGCTTCTCCAAGTCTATGCTGCACTCAGATCTTCCAAATGGGGCTGCACTTGAGGGACGGGCTCTGGACTAAGAGCCCGACGTGTCCTGATTGTTGGTGTCCCTGCAGTGGGGAAGGAGTGGCCATTTTGGGTCACCAAAGCCCATGTAACAGGAATGAAGGCTGCTTGCATGACTGACCTCAGGCCAGGTGTGCAAAGTCGTTCCACACACAGAAACCTGGACTGTCCTTAGCCCTCCAGGCAGGAGCAAACCCAGCCTGGCAGGGACAGCAGCTCGCCCAGGAACCCTCGCCGTCACAGCCCCTCCCACTCCTGGCTCTCTCCTCCATCTCCTTCTGTCTTAGGGGACCCTGTGGGTTCCACCCCACTCTCTGCCAACTCCGCCCTCCCCTCCTCTGCTGGGCCCACCCACCAGGTGTGGGTTTCGGTGACCTCCTCACTGGTTCTTGCTTCTGCTCCTCCTGTGACTTCTTGTGTTTTCAACATTTGGCCAAACACCATCATCCCTGTCGCTTCTTTATTCACAGCTCTCCTGTGGCACCCTCTTACCAGGTAAGAGCCGAAGTCCTTACAGGCTGCCAGGGCCCTCTGTGCCAGGCTGCTCCCTCTGGTGTTGGTTCCCTTGCTCATCATATTCTCACCACAGTGGCTTCTTTGCTCTTCCTTGCGTATGCTAGTTGGGATCTGACCTCAGGACCCTTGCACTTGCTGATCCCTCTGTCTGGAACACTCTTCCCCCAGATTTTCATATGACTGCCTCCTTCCTCTGCTTCAGAACTCTGCTCAGATATCAACTCCTCAGTATAGCCTGCTCTGACCACTTCATTTAAGATTGTATCTCTAAGCTGTGCCTGGTGGCACATGCCTGTAATCCCAGCACTCTGGGAAGCTGAGGCAGGAGGACTCCAAGTTCAGGGCCAGCCTGGGCTACACTGTGACTTAGTAAGACCTTGTCTCAAAATTTAAAACAATTTCAAGAAGGGCTGGGCATATAGCACAATATTAAAACCCTATGTTCAATCCCCAGTTTATTTTATTTTATTTTTCGGTGCTGGGGATCAAACTCAGGCCTTTGTGCTTGCTAGGCAAACACTCTAACCACTGAGCTAAATCCCCAGCCCCTCAATCCTCAGTTTAAAAAAAAAAAAAAAAAGGCATCTCTCTCTCTTTCTCTCCAACGCAGTGTTCAAATCACCCTTCCCTTGCAACACTGTGCTGGCCAACAGAACTTTCTACCATAAAGGAAATGTTCTATGTCTGGGCAAATACAGTAACCACTAAAAAATAAATCTACTGAGCACCTGAAATAGGGCTGGTGTGACTGAGGACCTAAGATTTAAACTTTATTTAATTTTCTCTCATTTAAATGTAAATATAAACAGCTGCTCCCAGGTAATGGCTACTGTGGTGGCCAGCACAGCTAATATGCTTACTTTATTTTTGCTGGTTGCTTGTCCTCCTTCCAGGAGGCAGAAACTGCTATCTAGCTCACGTATCTATCACTTACAAGAAAAGTGCTGGGACATGGTAGGTCCTCAATAAACACTTGGGAATGGGCAGTGGCAGAGCAGGGACCAGAGCTAGATCGGCCCCAAGAGCATTGGCTAGGCCCAACCTTCCCTGACCCCAGTCCTGGGACAGAGATTCTACCTGGACCCGGGCCTCTCTGGCTTGTAAACAGGAGAGGAAGGAGGTGGCAAGGGCCTGTAGGTGGATCTGTAGAGACCGGCTGTCTGGTGAGCCTGGTTGACCTCCTCCCAGGATGCCAGGGCCAGGCAGATCCACGCAAGACCAGGAGACAGAGCAGGGCAGATCTTCTGAGTGGGTCTCAAGGGTGGAAAGAAGGGCAGAGACGGTTGTCCTTGGGTGGAGGCTGCCCAGAGCGACCCTGGGAATGAGCCAGGCCTCACCTTCCCGTGCCCAGAGCCCCCCAGAACTGGCTGAAAGCCCTGGCCTGGGCCCACTGGGTCTTCATGGCAGAAAGCAAAGCCTGGAGGGCAGTGGCTGGTATGGCCACCCAGCAGCGGGGCAGTGAGGGGCACACGAGGTTCTGAGCGCCCCCAAGGAACAGCCTAGCTGCGCCCCATGTGAACCCTGGGGATAGCTACACAGGACAGCGCCACCCGGCAGACTCAGAATGGAGCCACACTGTGAAACACACACGGAATATTCCAGTTTCTAGTAACCAGGTGGAAAAAAATTTTAATGTGAAATTAATTTTAATAATGTATTTTATTTAACCCAAGATATCAAGAAATTATTATTTCAACATGTAATAAAATTACTAGTGAGTCATTTTACATTCCTTTTTTGTGCTAAACCATGAAAATCAGAGCACATTTTACGTGTTCACAGCACATCTCGGTAATGTCCCAGCACTCAGTGGCCGCGTGTGCAGACAGTGACCCTGTAGGCAGTGACCTGAGCCAGCCTGGAGGGCCTGCCCCTCGCCTGTCCCCACAGCAAGAAGGAGACAGCCAGGCTCAGCAGGGGAACAGCCCTTCCACGGCCACTCAGCAGAGCTGGGATTTGAACCCAGGCCCGCCTGCCTCCCAAGTCCACACTCTGCTGGAGCCTTCAGGGGCTTCCTGCCTGCAGAGCCCTTTCTAAGAAGGAGCAGTTCCTACACCCACCTGGTGGGGCCCGGCGGTGCAAAGGCAGGGCAGGTCAGGGGGTATTTCACCCTGAGGCAATTGAGGCAGGCTTCGTGAGGAGTGTTGCCCCGGTCGGCCCCGGTGAGGCAGGTCATCATGAGCAGGGGCCAGGGAGGTGGTTTGGGTGGGAGGACAGAGAAACTGACTTCAAAGCCGCGGGGCAAGTGGTTTGTTGTGAGTGAGCCCATAGTGTGTTCTGGTGCCAAGGTACCTTGGTCCCCAGACCCAGCCAGGGGGGTGAGGTGGGGGAGGCCCCCTCAGGATCCCAAGAGTTCTGACTTCGTGGTGACAGGAGCACTGTGCCTGTAGGATGGGAAGGGAAACTGAGGCTCTGGGCATTGTATGGAGGATCTGAGCTTCCTGGGCCTACCCCGGGCCTGCCCCGCACAGCCCCACAGGAAGGAGCCCATGTGTGCAGGGAACACCAGAAGCGCTGGCCAGGAGCCAGGGAGGGGATCAGGTCCAGCCCACAGACTGGTGGGGTGACCTGGCAGATGGTCTCCCCTCTGCACAGTGGGGTCCTGCAGCTGTGAGGCCTTGGCTCTGACCTCCTAGTGAACTGGATGGGGAGGGGTCACCTGAGTGTGGGGTCAGGGGACCTGGGAAGGCTTCAGTGAGGAGGCCTTGAAGCCCGGTGCACCCTGACAGCAGAGGCAAGGAAGGAAGATGGCCAGGGGCAGGAAGGGTTCGGGCAAAGACTCTATTATTGGGCACCTAGTGCATGCCTGGCCCTATGCAGACACCATCACAAATACTCCAATCCATTCCCATCTGACAGAAGAGGAAGGTAAGGTTCTGCCTCCAGACCCACACAGAGCAGCGATCACAACCCGGCTCTGACAGAAGGACCCACGGGCTTTGGTCTGAGTCAGCAGGTAAATTCGGCCACCAGACTCCACCCCTCTGCTTCCTGCTTGCACATTGCCAGAGACAGGGAGCTCAGTACCTCTCACCTCCACAGAGAGAGGGCAAGAGGCCACTCCTTTCTCCCTTCTGAAGTCTAAGAAAGACAACGTGTTTGCAACCAGGCTCTGTGCCAAGCTCTTTGCACACATTTTCTTAGGTCCCAGTATGATGCTGTGGGGCAGGGTGACCCTCGTTTTCCTCATCTTTCAGGTGGACAAGCTGAGCCTCAGAGAACTTGTGACTTGCTCAAGGCCACAGAGTGAGTCAGTGACACCGAAGCTAGTTCCAGGGGACCCTACAGTAGAAGCCTCCTCCCTAGTCCCCAGCCAACTCCTTCCCAGCAGCCTCCAGGGTCCCCGCCCCATGCTAGCACCACAGCCAGCCCGGACAAAAGAGTCCTCTCTCCTCTTTGGTTCCTCTGCCCCAGGTGACTCGGCAGCCATCCCCAGGGGCCCAGAGTTATTGTAGATTTGGGAGAAAGAGGGTAAAGTGTTCCCCAGCCGTGGGGCCCAAGCTAGGCCGGCTCTCTGGGAAGGTGGTTAAAACCAGAGTCCACAAATTAGGGCTCTACAGGAAGAGAAGAGCCTTGACTGAGTGCAGCATCTTCTTCCGCTCATCAACCCTGAGCCGGGACTGGGGGCCTCGGCTGCAGGCGCTGCCTCTGCCGGCCTGGCGGGACTCAGGGCTGGGCCTCTGGCCGGGCTGCAGATGACCTGGAGGGCCTGGTCTGACCTCCAATGCCTGCCCCGGCAGCCCTTCCCAGAGTCCCAGGCCTCGTCCCGCAGGAAGAGTGAGGGCTTTGCCCTCAGGATGTGCTGGAATCCTGCCCTTCCTCCCTAGCCGTGTGTCCTGAGCAAACCCCTTTGCCTCTCTGAGCCTGTTTCTTTACCTGAAAAGCGGCAGAAAGAGAGAACCAATGACAGAACGGGTGATCTATGCCTCCTTCCTGGTACACGGTAGGGGCTCAATAAACAGCATTCCCCTCACTGCCTTTTCACCTCCTCCAGAAATCCCAACACCTCCAGGAAGATTTTTTTGTTTGTTTGTTTGTTTTGAGACAGGGTCTCGCTATATAGTCCAGACTGGCCTCAAACCCCTGGCAAGCCTCCTGTCTCAGCCTCCCGAGTTCTGGGATTACAGGCATGGACCACCACGCCCAGCTTTTTTTGTTCATTTGTTTTGTTGCTGTTGTTGTTGGGGGGCGTGCTGGGGATTGAGCTCAGGGCCTTGTACTTGCTAGGCAAGCACTCTGCCACTGAGCTAAATAAATGCCCAGCCCCCGAAGAATTTTAAAGATGCTTCCAGTTGCCTCATGAGACAGGCAATGGACACAGGATCTGCCCTGCCATTGTACTGGGCCCTGTGCCCTCTCACCCATCGGTCTTGTCCTCCTCTCCAGCCTCCTTCAAGGCTGGTGCTCCGCCTCCCAGAAGCTGATGGGCTCCTTCGGACCTGACGTTTGTCCACTAACAGCAGCTGCAGCCCAGGTCCCCGCAAATGCCTCATCACCAAACCCAGATTCCCCACCACAGACCCAGTGGACCATCCCCCGATCTCCCTCTTGCCTCTCTACACCCTCTCAGTCCCTCCAATCGGGCGGGAGGCTGCCTCCTCCAGGAAGCCTGCAGGGATTGTTCCCAGCCCAGCCAGCAGTCTCTGCTGGAGGCTCCCCATCCTCAGGGGTGGGGTGGGGGGTAGGGTCAGACCTGCCCAGGAAACCCAGACAGAGTGGGGCCCTATTGGCCCCTCAGTCTCCCCTCAGCCCAGGCCTCAGCTCTTACTAGGTCACACTGTGACACTGTGCTCCAAAACCTCTAGTGATGAATGGATACAGAATAGTGTCTGCCCATGCCAAGGCCTGTCACACAGCCTCACGAAGGAATTTCTGATAGAAGCCACACTGGATGAGCCTGGAGGACATTAGGCAAAGTCACCCACAGCGGTCACAAAAAGACAAATGTGGTGTGACTCCATTTACTCGAGGTCCTCTGGGGAGTCCAATTAATTCACTGAGAGGCACAGCAGAGGGGGGTGCCGGGGCCAGGGGCTGGGGGAGTGGTGACAGGCAGTCACCATTGTCACGGCCAAGTCTCTGTGCAGGGTGACAGAACATTGCTGAAAGCTTGTCGTGGTGGTACACACCTGTAATCCCAGCTACTAGGGAGGCTGAGACAGCAGGATTGCAAATTCCAGGCCAGCCTGGGCAACTTAGTGAGACCCTGTCTCACAATAAGAAACAAAATGGATGAGGGCAGCTCAGAGCTCCCTGGGTTTCATTTCCAGTACCATGAAACTAAAAAGAATTTTTTTCCTGGACATGCATGGTGGTGATGGCTCCACAATAACTTGAATGCACTTGATGCCAGCAAATGGCAACTTTCTGGTTATAGATATTTCCCTTCACGACTCCCACGTGGAACCAGGGGTTTCCACGCAACACACATTTCCTGGATTTGTGTCCTCCCCGTCCCCCTGGCTCACCGTGTGCCCCTTTCACGCCTTTGTTCCTGCACCACTTCCTCGGGGAGGCCTCCCCTGTGCCCTCTCCCAGCCCCCTTCGCCTTGCTTCATCGTTTTCCTGGCCGCTCCTCCTAACCTGCTACACTTTTGCTCACTTCTCTCATTTCGTGTCAGTCCTGCAAACTGGAGAGTGAGCTCCTTACAGGCAGGGGTTGTAGTCTGGCGCGGCTGTATCCCAGCAGCTAGAACATGCCAGGCACGGAGCAGGAGCTCAGGGACACCGCTGGTCCCACGCAAACGTGGGCAGCAGCCTAGTGGCAGCAGAGGACACTCCTGGTCCCCTTACTCCAGGTCGCGGGGGCTTCCAGAGCCCCCCACACTGGGACCTGGTTGGGAAGCTACCAGCCTTTAGGGCCACAGCCAGGGTCATGGGCTCTGGGTACTTACATGTGTCTCCCTTGTGCCCGACCAGCACGTGGTCCCCAGTATCCTGGCTCACACGACCCTCACAGTGCGCCCACTGGAAGCCCCCCTTGGTTCCCAAGGGTCCCAAGTCCTACCCGCAATGGAGTGTGTCGGAGGACAGACACCAGGTGTCCCTGGGAGCTGGCCAGGGCTGCACGTGGGGACCAGCAGGCACTGAATGAATGAGCGAGCAAATAAAGGAAGGGATGAAACGAGAAAGGAAGGTCAGGCGGGAACCTAGAGGACTTGAGTTAGAAATGGTAAAGAAAAGAGCGACGAGGCCCAAAGATGGCAGATGGTCCACAAAGTCCTCTTGTGGAAGGCAAGCAGGACTGAAACAGATGACACACAGAAGCCACGGTGCCCGGAGGGCCATGGCTGTGTCGCCGAAGCACGGACCTGCCCAAAGCTCTTCTGTGTCATCTCTGGGGTCGGAGGTCCCTGCGTGCCGCTAAGAGGACGGCCTTGTCCGCGCACCCCTCACAGTGACTCTGCAGGCCACGGCAACTGGGGCTCGGGGAGGGGTGTCACAAGGTCACACAGCAAGTCGGGGCAGCCGCCAGGGTCTGAATTCGGGCCTTGGGACTACAGCATCCAACTCAGCTTCCGCCGGCACCATCACTGCATGAGGAAGACTAGCAGGGGTGGCTCGTGGCCCCTGAGGCCTCACCCCAGTCCTGCTCCAGCAGCTTGAGAAACCAAGGCTCCAGGAGCCCAGGCCATTAGGACCAGACCCCTGACCCTCCTGTGTGCCAGGCATTGTACACAGGACCCTACTTCATCCTGGAAAAACGTGATGAGGTTGGGGCTCTAATCAGTCCATTTCACAGCAGGATTACCGCTGCTCAGAGAGAGAACTCAGTGCCTGACATCACAGCACGAAGGGACAAAGTCAGATCGCAGCCCCAGAAATGACTGAAACAGTCCCTGAGCAGAGCTGGAGTCTTCTCTCCTTTACAGCTCTAAGAAGTGTGGCCCTCTGTGGGGCATTTCCTCATCTATGCCCAGCTCAGCTGGGTGCTGGGCCGCAGGGGTGTGGCTCAGCATCAGGAAGCCGGCAGAAGAGTGGCTCTCCTAGGGACCAGGCTGCAGGAGGAGGCTCTAATGAGGATCCAGCTCACCTGCCTGTTCATCTCACCTGGCTCCTAAAATCAGGCAGCATCAAGCCTCCCTGAAGGAAAACCAGATAAAGCAGATGGAAAAGCCCCCCCAGGGACCGAGAAGGCCACAGCCAGAGCCCTCTCCTCCCAGGAAGGTGCGAGGGCTGCCAGGGCTGACGGGGAGGCTCCTGAGCTCTGTGTCTTCCTGGGCAAGGCCCCGACAGGCTGCCTGCAGCCAGAGGCACGAGGCGGAAGTCAATGGCGGTTGTTTAAAAAGCCCAGTGAAAGCCGGCAAGCTCTCCTCCCTGTGAGAGGGGACAGCATGCAGGTCTTAGCGGCATGTGACAGGAGCTCAAGTCCTCCCTGCCAACAGAATGAAAATGACCCACCCTTATGGGCTCCCACCTTCATCTAGGCCCTGTGCGGGGCTTCCCAAGATGTTTTGAGCCAGGTTCCGTCCCTCAGGGTGCCCACAGTCCACAGGAGGGACAGACATACACGCTGGGGACTGTGATACCATCACGGGCTGGGATTGAGCCTGAACCACTATGCACGGTTGTTCAAGGTGTGCACTATTCCCACGGCCGTGAGTACACCCCACCCAGGAGTGAGGAGGGCAAAGTGTCCACAGGCGCTCCGGAAGGAGGTGCGAGTCTGGGTTGATCCTGCGGGAGGGCGGGGCCTTGTCTGCCTGGAGAGTCAGGGAAGGCTCTCAGAGGAAAGGACACGCTTGCCTGGACTTGAGGGGTGACTGCGATTGCAGAGTTAGGGGAGGCTGAGAGAGGAAAGGGTACCCCACAGGAAGGTTTCCTGAGTCCAGCCTTTTGGGGATCTCCTTCACCATTTCCACAGATCCTTGAATCAGCAGCACTATTATTTACTTAATATTTATTTTCAAAACATCTTTCCTTTTTCACTTAAATAAATTCAGCTTAAAAGGAGACTTTTATGACTGCCATAAACGGAAAATCAGCATCGCTTGCCATAAATAGAGGGTAACTGTAAAAATCAACACTATGAAAGCTGAACGGCGTTGGTAAATTCCAGTCAGGGAGGGCAGCCTGCTGGGGGCTCCAGGCCTCCACCCCTGAGTTTTCTCATTAACAAGGGAGACTGGCGAAGGTCAGGTGTCAAATTCAGAGTGGCACTGCAGAGATGTTCTTCTCGACCCGAAGGGACCGGGGCTGCCAGTCCTGCTGAAATGTGCAGGACAGTGGGCAGCCACTACCGTCCCCCACCCGGCTTCCTGTGCCAGCGGGCCCACCCCAAGAACCACCAAGGTGCCCTCCCCCGAGACCTTGCTCCTGCTGGACCTCCGACCCGGAGGCCCCTGCCGGCCAGCGCACGGTGTGGAGCGAGGCTCTCTCTGAGAGCGACGAGGCCCGGACACACACTCAGAGAGTGAACAAAGCGCGAGACCAGCGGGCGACTTGCACGGACTGTGCCGCTCCGGCTAGCAAAGCAACTTCCGGAGGAGTCAGCGTCACTCCAGAAAAAGAGAGAAAGGACGTCACACATGTATCAAAACAAACATGAAGATGGTTTTGAAGAGCCCAGAATCCATGAATTTTGAATGAAATGGGAGACATCAAGGAAAGGCTGCCCCGGTGGGTGCCGTTTTCTTTGCCGCATGGAGCGAATGCCTGGCCCAGGCCCTCGTCCTCGTCTCTGCAGCCTCCTGGTCCTCTGACCCTGCTCCGCTTGCAGGTGTGGCGGCAGAGCCGGAAGGGGCCCAGGAGGAAGGCGAGGTGCTGGCGGAGGGGCTCAGGGCTTACAGGAATGTGAGGTTCATGAGTATGTAAGATGCCACTCTCCCCTGACCTGCTGTGTGATTTTGCACCCGCTACTTCACCTCTCTGAGTCCCGACTCCCACCTGTGCCATCGGCCGAGGGCCTATCTGAAGGGCTGAGGAACTAACACAGGTGAAGAACAAGTTTCAGCCTGCAGGACGCAGCGGGCTCCGTGGGACCAGGTCGCCACTGAGTTTCAGACACACACCAGCAGGCTCACCAGGTGGGGTCCCCGCCCAGCCCTGGCCAACAAAAACTAAAACAGAACATTTAGCTGTAAGGTAAGTGCCTAGTGATAGTGTGCCTCAGTTTCCTAATCTGTAAAATGAGGAAAACAATAGCAGCTTCCTCGTCGGACTGCTGCAAGAGTTAAATGTGTAAACAGCCATAAAGTGGGCTGCTCGGCATGCACTATAGAGGTGTTTTTTATTTAGTTAGTTCATTACCTTTAATTGACATGAAATTTATATAACATTAAATTAGCCACATTGAAGTGAACATAGAGCAGCATCTAGTGCATTTATAGTGCTGTGCAACCACTGTCTTTAGTCCCGAAACATTTCCGTCCCCTCAGAGGAAACCCCGTACCTATGAAGCAGAGGTCCCCGCCCCACCGCTCCCCAGCCTCCGGGACGAATCCGCTTTCTGTCTCTACCGATTTCCCTGTTCTGAATATTTCATATAAATGGAATCATAATAAGTGTTCTTTTGTGACCAGCTTTTCACTTGATGGCATACGTTTGAGGCTCCTCCACTGACATAGCGTGTGGCAGCATATCAGGACTTTCCCTAGAGGGTTTCTTTTTCTTTTTTTTTGTGAGCTGCACGCTAGGCAGGTGCTTCGCTAACCAAGCTACCACTTCGGCCCTAATTTTCACAGCAACCAGAAATGGCTATTGGCAGTGTCTTCTTTTTTTCCTAGTCTTGGGGAGTAAATCCAGGGAATGCTCAGATACATCTCCAGCCCTTTTTATTTTTTATTTCGTGACAAGGTCTTGCTAAGTTGCCCGGGCTGGGCTCAAACTTGCAATCCTCCTGCCTCAGCCTCCTGCGTGGCTAGAATTACAGGTGTACACCACCAACTCCAGCTTCCTTTTCTTACAGATGAGGAAACTGAAGCAAGTGAAGGTGGGGACATACCCAAGTTCGCTGCCAGGCAGGCCTGACACAGCAGGGCAGGCAGTGCTGGAGCCAGCAGCAGGGGGGCAGGGCACCTCCCAAGGTCACCAGCACTTATTGAGAGAGACAGCAGTGGAATTACAAATCTAGGGAGATTTAAGGAGAGTGAAAATATTCTGGCACTTGCAGGATTGTGGAAGTTGAGCAGGTTTCCCCAGTGGAATTCCCACCTCTTCTTCCCACACATCTGGGCTGCGGGGAAGGAGAGGCAAGTGTGGGAGGTGCAGGGACCAGCAATAGGGCACGGCTGGGGAGAGCAGGCCCAGGAACAGCTGGGTGGCACCTCTGAAGTGGTTCAGGTGCCATTTCTTGTTGTCCTTACCTGTGTGACCCGAGGGTGGCTAATGGGATTCAGGGAGGCAGGTGGGGCCTGGGCTGAGCCCTGCATCTGACCCCAAAATCTAGGCATTTACCTGTCCCTGCTGCTGGCCAGGGCAGAGAGGGAGGGGTGGAGGACACAAAGGCGGGGTATGTCAGACGCAAGGCCAGAGGTCACCCTAGACCTCAGATCCACTGTGAAAGGAGAGATGTGGGAGCCGATAAGGATGGACCCCAGGAGGGCCAGGGACAGAGGACAGGGCAGAGGGAAAGAAGCAGAGATGAGGCATCCGGAAGGGGGCAGAGGCCAACAGGAGGGAGACCAAGGCAGAGGTTCTGGGGTGCATAGCTGGGTCCCACCGCTGCCCAGACCTTGCCACTCAGGACCTAGTGCCCACCTGAGCTCATGCCACCCCTGCCCAATGGTGTTTGGGAAACTGGGGTGCAGGGAGCTCTTGAGTCAGGCTGACCTGGATTTGAACCGAAATTGCACTTTCTCAGAGTGGACCAATCTCGGAGCCTCAGGTTCCTCATTTGTAAAGCAGGCATTGTGGGGATCCCGCAGGCATTGGGAGGAGCACCCATGTGCTGGTGTGGACAGGCTGCTCACACTCTCCTCACCAACTAGGTTTGCCCCAGCTCCTTCCCGCCAAGCTTCCGGACCCCCTCAGCCCTGCCCAGGAGATGGCCTCACCTGGACCTTCAGACACAGACTCTTTACTCTGCAACAGGGAATCCCTGACGACAGGCTTCTGCCCACTCCTGGGCCCCGCACTGACCATCACGCCCAGAGGCTCAGCGCCAGAAAGCAGCAGAGCAGGGCTGAGGCTTCTGGCCCAACACCGAGGTCCAGGGACTGGGGGGCTCAGCACTCCTGCCCAGCCCGGGGACTTCTCCAGGTCTCTCCCCTCCCTCTGCCCTCCCGCCCGCCTGCTGAGACCATTAGTGAGCCTTTGTTTTGAGCGCTATTTCCACTACCCTGCGCTCTGGCCGCAGGGCCTCCATTAGGGACCCTTTCCCCGGGCTGATGACAGGCGGCAAAACAGCTTCCCAGCGAGCCGGCAGTAATTGCTGCTGCCTCTGAGGCCGGAAATGATTTTTTTAAAACCTCACAAAGCAAAACAGACACCCTGCCGTCTGCTCTCAGCCTTCCGGCCTCAGCTGGGAAACAAGCCAGTGGATTCCAAGAAGAGGGATTCAGGCAGGACCCCCCTTGCCCAAGAGATACCTTTCTAATGCCAGGCGGAGGGACTCCAAACTTTGCACTCTGCTCCTTTGCTTTAAGCCTGGTAGGGCCACACACCCACCACTCTGAGCCTCAGTTTGCTCTTCTGAAAGCTGGGCACGTTGAGTGGTGCCCGGGGTGCCTGCTGGGGGGATGTGGTGAGGCTCTGACTGGGCCTAGGCTTGTCCGGGAGGTAGCTTGGAGCTGGAGGAGAGAGCCAGGGGCAGGACGGGAGGAAGAAGCATGCAGACCAAGCAAGGCTTGGGGACAGGCTTGGGGAGGGAAGGAGCTGGTGTGGACAAGGACCAACAAGAAAGGAGGACAGTGCGTGCGCGTGCACGCGCGCGCGCGCGCGCGCGCGCACACACACACACACACACACACACACACACAGTTTCTACCCCTTGAATGGCTGGCCAGGTCTAGCTCCCCCGGGCCCACAAGCTCAGTGCCTTCCTGGCTAGCAGCTTCGCCTCCTCCATCCTGACCACCGGCCTTCCCTACCTGGAAAGCTTCAGTGCTGCCTACCCCCACTCGGGACCAAGGCCAAGATCTGCAGCCGTTTCCAGATCCCCACGCACACCTCTCCAAATCCACACTCACAACTCTACAAGTGATGCCCCTGCCAGACCAAGACAGCCAGGCATGGCTCTGAACTGGCCTCTGGTGTCCCCTCCCAGCCCTGCCCGTCCAGTGCCTGGCTACAAGCCTAGAAGGAGCCACTTCTCCCAGGAAGTCTTCCCTGATCACCAGTCAAAAGCCTCAGAGACCTCCTAGTCCCTGCCCTGGCTCCCCCGCTGTTCTGGTTTCCTGTAATCCTTTATTCTCTCTCTCCCCAAGGTACTTAGCAAAGTCTTGGGGGGGGTGTCGGGGGGTGAAGCTTTGTTCCCCAGTCGATTGGGAAGTACTCTGGCACCCTGGCCTGGCTCTGCCACAGGCTTGCCCGCATCCAGGACCAGCCCTGGCACCGATCTGGGTTTCAATTTTGTCACCAGGGAAATGAAGGCTGCTTCCCTTGGGGACCAGAGATGGTCTTCTGGGGATCAGCAAACCACTTGAAACTATGGGGAAACCATGCAGTATTTTCCTGAAGCATTTTTCATAGATTTACAGGACTGTGACCTGCGAAAAACTTAGGAGCCACTAGTCTAACAAGTTTCAGTGTCCCTTCCAGCTTTGCCGTTTGGTCATTCACTCATTCATTCATTCATTCCTTCACACATTCACCTGACAGTTAGCGAGTGCCTGCCCTGTGCGGGTGTCATTTTGATATGTGGATTGCATGTACGTGTAATCCTGAGATGCCATTTGAAGAGAGGGGTGTGTGTGTGTGTGTGTGTGTGTGTGTGTGTGTGTACGTGAACTGACAGAGAGAAAGGAGTCAGGTGGGGGACATGAGAAGAGAGAGAAATGGTACAGCAGACACAGAAAGTGAGACAAAGAGAAACAGAAAGTGAAAGAGAGAGAGAAAGGAGAGACGGAGAAAGAGCTGGAGAAAGCAAGCAAGAGAGGCCCAGGGGAAAGCAAGCCGAGAGGGAGGATCAGTCAGATGGGCAGGCAGAGGAGCCTGGCAGGCAGCTCTCCACAGCTGACCGGTGCGGAGGGAGAGGAGGCTGGCACTGAAGCGAAGACCACTCAGAAGGCAGAAGCTCGACCCTTCAGGCGGGGAAGCTAAGAGAACATGCGGGCTCCCTCCCAGCCTGCCCCACCCTCAAAGCCACACACTCACCCTCCCAGGCACACTCCAGACACGCATGCAGGCAAACCCTGCTTCTCCCTCTAGAGAACCTGGGCAGGGACACACAGGGTCCCACACGTACCCGAGAGTCCCACTGCTTCCCACCGATGGTCAGGACCTGAGTCCAGAACACAGACCCTCAGACGCTGCCCCCTTTATGTGTCTGGCAGCACCTTCACCACGTGAGTCCCATGGAGCCAGGGCTGCTCTGGAAAAATCCTTGCTCACATGCCGGCCTGGCAGTAGGGCAGGACAGGTGAGTGGTTCAAGAACTCTGGCTCCATCCCACAGAGGGGCTCAAGTCTGGCCCTGCCACTTAACATCTGCGTGTCCTTGGCAGAGTCCATCACCATCTGTGAAATGGGACTGCCCTTCTCAGCCATGTGTGAGAGGAGGGTGGACAGGCAGAGAGGGCCGGATGGATACTGCTGGCAGGTATTTTGGTTCAGATCCCTGGAGACCAGTAAGTGAGAAGCAGCAGGTGCTGGGTGGACTGTAGGACAACAGACAGGGCTCAGGAGGAGGGGATGGAAGAATCTTGGGGCCCAGAGCTTAGGCAGTCTTGTCATTGTTCAGGTGGGGAAACTGAGGCCCAGAGAGGGGTAGGGAGCTGCCAAGTCACACTGCAAGGCAGAAGCAACGGAAGGTGAACAAAACCCAGTGCCTGCCAGCCCCTCCCCCCTTCCACTTCCACTCAGAGATCCATTAACGGCACAGAAAAGCCACTGTCCCCACCCCCGAAAACAGGGGACAGCGAAGGCCCCATCCCTACCACCTCTGTGTGGGCCAGGCATCCTTGGAATTGGGACTTTTTCCCACCTGGGCTCTTGTGCCAGCGCAATCACTAAATTGCCGTGTGACAGATCTTTATTAACCGCCCACTGCATTCTGGCTTCTCTGCCCACCTTGTCAGTCTTCGCTCCCTTGGGAAATAAAGCAGAAATCCCCTCAATAACATCTCCAACTAATAACTGGTTGGATCCACTTTGCACACCTTCTGTGACAGGGAGCTCACTACTGCCCCAGGGGTGACTATCTTTCTCCACCAGAACATCATACTTGCCTCTTTAATCTTTTTGCAATTTATACTTATATATTCTTTATGGGTTTAGTTGTCTATCTTCCCCACTAGACTACAACTCCACAACAAGACCCTTATCTGTCTTTTCACTGATGTGTCCCCAGTGGCTAAGCCAGCCAGCCTGGCACGTGGCAGGTGCTCCATTCCTAGCTGTTGAATGAATGAGAGACCGAGCTTCCTAACACGGCAGCAGCCCCCAGCCTGGTCACTTCTACTCCGCGGGTCCCCACTGACGTGCCTTGTGCCACCTATACTATTATGCCCTTAATATTTTCCTGTAAACTAACCCACTATTTTTTAATACTCTGTTAGTCTCATCCTAAGCAATTGTATCTGTGAAATCACAGTTTTGATATGTTGGTGATATTTTCCCCCCACATTAAAATAAATGCGTAACTATTAAAATGTAAGAGGTTTGTCTGGGTTCTGCCTAAGATCATCTCTCAGTAAGGCCCAGGCATGCCAAGGACCCCTGGGAGTGTTGAAGAAGGATTTCAACCCGGAGTGGCGGAGCTGAGGCGCAGTGACTCCTCGGGGGCCTGAGGAGGGGGAGGCAGCACGGCTGTGGGCGGGGGACCTGGGCACAGCAGCCCTCTCCAACTCTGTAACATTTTTACTACCAATATGAATTTCTCATGAAATTAAAATTACTTGAATGTGTAAAAATACATTAACTTGTTATAAGCCAAACTTTTAGGGTTTGGATCTCAGACCCTTGCCTTACCATCCACCCGTTTATTTCTTGCCACCTCCTGGGTGGGGCGTTGTGCTGGGTCCTGGGACACAAGGCATTTGAGCCCTGTGTCCCTGGCTGGCCCCAAACTCTGTTGAGGGCCACTCCACAACCCCACCTGCTGCTGGTTTGGTCTCTAAAGTCCCAGGGAATGGTCGGGCACCCAGAAATGGGTTTTGGACCCCTGTTCTGCTCTTCTCTCCGATGCCTGCTACGGGCATGGATGGACACTGTTCACAGCAGACACTACCTCTCTCCCTACCCTGTTTTTCAAGCCAGAGAGGAGTGGACAATTCTGCTGTAAGGGCTGCCACTTTCATTGCTGCACAGCCTCCTGGGATGTGCACCATGAAAATCAGCAGGGAGCCAAGTCCTGGGGCCCTGCCTGGCCTCCCTCCCATGTGACTTAGGCCTCTCCCTCCTCCTCTCTCTCACTCAACAGCAATGTGAGCCCATTTCCCAGGCCAAACTTAGGCTCCAACACTTGTCAGGTGTGTGAGTCTCATTTTCCTCATCCATACACTAAGCGCAGGACAGTCCCTTCTTCTCAGCATTCTAGTACAGATCAAATGGGACTATATGTTTAAGCACTAACGCGACGCTCCAGAGACATGTGCTTCTCTGTATTACCCCTCCAAGCGTACAGAGCTGGGGATTCCAAATGCAGAGCAGTAGCTCCTAGAAATTCTGGGTAAATTCCCCCTTATCCTGGGCCTCAGGCCTCCCCTCTGTAAGAAAGGAGGTCAGCAATGTGTTCAGAAGGGGGTTCTATCACCTGCCGGTGGCTGGAGGTTCAGAAGGGGCCACTCACTGGGCTTCCTTCACCTTGACTGCTTGTTTGCCAGGGGAGACTCTGCGCACCGCCCTTGCTATTGCTGTGGCAAAGAGCAGAGTAGCTCGCACCCTGCAGGCCACCTGCGGCTCCCCCGTTTGGGGAAATCCCTGTGGGAGTGGCTGATGGGCAAGATGTCAAAACCAATCCACCTGAAGGACTTGGGGAAACTGCTTGTGAGGCCAATTCCCCACAGGAGGCCGGGAAACCCTTAGCCCAGGGTGGGGTGTTTACGGGCATAATTGATAGAATAATCACCAACGCCTGAGACAAAGGTGAACACATTTTTAACATCATAACCTTCAAAAGACAGACAGGACTCAATTTTCTCCATCTTCCAGCTACCAAACCAGCTGGCTTATTGATGGTGAGATACCAACAGTTCGGTAAGGAACACAAGGAAGCCAGAGTCATTTTTCAGTGCACAGGCTGCTTGCCAAATGGCCCGGCACCCCCTCCTCCCCGAGTGCCCCGCTGTTCCCTCCTGGCAACATACAGAATCTCGGGACAGTGAATCACTCACTGGGAGAAGCACCAGACCCAGCCAGGGTCTTTGTCTGCATTGGGTGTATTAATAATTGAAGGTGCTGGCCTGTGTGTGTATGTGTGTGTGTGTGTGTGTGTGTGTGTGTGTGTGTGGTGGGAGGATGATGTATGGTGCAGTATGAGGCTTCCTAGGGTCCCTTTGAGGGTCCATATACCTGCCTGATCTGGACCACTCCTCCCTGCAAGCCAAACCAAGCCTGCCCCTGGCACCAGGCGATTCCCATCCCTACATCTCCCATAGTAGGATATGGGCAGATACTTCAAGCAGCGGCTCCCTAACCCTAGGCTGCATGAAGACCAGCTAGGGAGCTTACTAAAATGCAGATTCCTGGCTCCCAGGAACTATTTTGACCAATGGATTTAGGGGATCTGCACTGTGGGTCTGCAAAGATCCTCACAAAGAGCCTGCCTTCCGGACTCCTGCCCTGGACTGGATCCAGTTTCTTCTGGTGAAACCCACAGCTTTACAAGTTCCCTGGGAAGCTGGAAGGGAGTGTGCTTGGACTGGGGTTCGCAGAGGACAAAGTCTGTCACAGGAATGGGCCAAGCCTGCCTTAAGCCTGCCCTAGACAAGGCGAGTCCAGAGCTACCAGGCACACCTGCCTTCTGAATATGGCTCTCCAGAGCCTGGCACAGATTCAGTGACCTTGGGTGAGTCATTGAGTCTTCCTGAATCCCAGTTTCCCCACATGTCCAAAACCAGCACGGTATGCATGATGCCGGCCTAAATGAGTTCACACCAGCAAAGGCCTTGGCAGCACCCAGCACATAGTAAGCACCTCATAAATGTCAACTCCCTTTCCTGCTGCCCCTGCTGGGCTCCTTTTGGATAAGGAAAATCAAAACAGTTGCCATTTATTGCACAACTACTAGGTGCAGTAAGTGACCATTATCACCCCCCTTCCAATTCCTGTCTCTTGGACAGCCATGCAGTGCACATTCCTTAAACCGTCACAAAGCCTCTTCAAAGCGAGGTGAGTGGAGGTAGGCTGGAGAGGGAGAGTGAAACAGATGTCCTTGCTGACCCACCTGACCACAGGCTCTCCCTGTGACAGCCCCCGGGCAGGTGGGCGGAAGGCGCCAGGCTGGTGGCTGGGCCGGGCTCAGATGCAGAAGGAGTGGTGAGCAGCCACCACGCAGCTGGGGTCAGCAGGCTGCTTCCCAGCCCACCACCCCCTTCCCCGAGACACAGACACCTTCCCGACCTGGCCACATTTCCTGAATCAGCCGAGGACACACGGAGCCCAGGAATAATGAAATGATCAGGCTCCAATCTGCTAAACAGCAATTTCTGAGCGTTTTCAGCACACACAGCTTTTATCAAATTGGTATTCTCCTCCTGAACACAAATGGCTTATTAGACATGACCCACTTATTCGCTGCGTCTCACTATCATTAATAACAGTTTCTTTTTGTGATTAAGCGAGTAGTTTCAAACCCTTCCTGTGGTGGCGGGTGCTTGGCCTGGCAGAGGGGCATCTGTGCCACTACTTGGTGACTTTGAACCTAGCGATGTTGGGGGAAGGCAGCCTGGCCCCTGCGGAGCAGCCTCCTTGTTTCTGGAGGGATAGGAGGGATAGAGGGGGAGCCCCTGAGGGTGACTCACTTGCCAGAAAAGCACAAGGGGTGGAGAGAGAAGCCAGCTTCCCCAGCAGCGGGTGCTGTTCCCTGTTCACCTAGCCACTCCCCTGGCCTTAGCTGGACGGCTGGGGTGCTGGATGGTGATTACAGCTGTGGGGGAGGACTGTGCCCCCTCAGCATATCTGGCACCAGGGGGCAGGCAGAGACTGTTACGCAAAGGGCAGAGCCTGCTTCCTACTGAATGACAGACTGGCACCCAAATTCCTGAGGTGCTCTGCCCAGGGACAGGATGACTGGCAACCTCAGGGCTCCAGCGCATACATCCTTGGACTGCAAACTCAGGGAAGTCCTTCCTTGGAAAACCCTCCCAGTGTAAGTTCCAACTGTGCCAAGAAACTGAGTGAGTGGGGAGGAGAAGGGAAGAAGGAATTCCCAGTTTCCCTTGAATGGGAGGGAATCTGACAGGGAGATGAACGTCCTGGGCAAAGTGCTGTCTTCACCTGACAGACCCTGGGGCCTGTCCTGGCTCAGCCAGTCTCTCACTTTGTGACCCTGGGCAGCTCCCTTCACCTCTCTGAGCCTTGGTTTCCCCATCTGTAAGTTAATGATCAAAAAACACCTTTCCTAGTTGCCAGCGCTCCAGTCAGGTCAGTAGAAATAGGTAAGGGGGTCAAAGGGTGCACAAACGATACACAGAGTGGTTGCTGCCAAACATGGTGAGGCAGAAGGGTGCAGGGAGTTGTGGGTCCCTAAAAGCAGAGACTCAGCATGACTTGGAAACCCCCTCGCCCAGAGCCACCCCACTCAGGTATCACAACCCAGCAAGGCCCTCCCTGATTATCCGTCCCCCTCACTCATCCACTGAACTAAATCACTCAGTTTAGGTCCTTTGTTCAAGCCTCTCCCAGCCCTGGGCACTGAGTGCCCAGCTCTGGTGCTGCAGCCCTTCCCAAAAGACCTTGTGGGGAAGGGACGGCTGGAAGTGGGTCTCCTCTGGTGTCATCTCTGCTCTGGCGCACAGGGGCAGGGGGACCCCCACAGCTGCCTGCCTCAGACGACTCAACTCCACTACCAACTTGGGCTCCTCTGGGGCAGAAAGAGCTTCTGACACTTGGGCAAGCAGTGTCAGGAACGCTTGCTTGCCTCTTGCTCCCACGGTGGCTGGAGTTGAGGTTTCCCATGTTTCAGTCCACTGGTGCCAACAATGAGGATGGGGTACTCTATGGAAGGTCAGCAGCAGCTTCCTACCCACCCCAGAAATAGACAAAAGCACCAAGCATCCCTCTCCCACCCCCACGCCCCTGGCTGGAAGCGGTAACCTCAACTACTCCAGGGTCTTTGAGAGGCTCCCACGATGCCTGCGTCCGGGTTTGCCACCCACCTGACAGGGAAGGTGGCAGCCTAGGCTAGCAGGTCCCAAGAGGACCATTCCTAGTGGCTTAAGGGGAAGATGGAACGGAAGGTGACAAGAGCAGCCCGGGAGGTAAACCCACGAAGGGAAAAGGCAGATGGGCAGAGAGGAGTGGGTAGACAAAGTGCATGCACAAGTGTGTGTGTGTGTGTGTGTGTGTGTGTGTGTGCGCGCGCACGCGCGTGCGCGTGTGTGTGTTCGCGCACACGCCCATGAGTGCGCGTGTGTCTACAGGCAGACAGGCAAGAGTTGTGGCAAAGCGTGTGTGCCTGGGTGCCAGCTGGCAGGGTGTGAGCCCACCAGCGCAGTGCCTGATGTGCGTGCGCGCATGTGTATGTGTGTGTGTGCGTGTGTAGTGGCCATAAGTATTTATGAGTGTGGGGGATCTGACAAGGTTTGCGAAGATGTGTGAGGGCAGGAGTTGTGAGTGTGAGGGAGCGTCAATGTGGCTGTGAATATCTGGGTGAACGTGGAGGTGTGTGTTTCTGCCTGAGTATGTGTGTGTACGGGGTGGGGGCTTCTCCGTGAGAGCGGGAGTGGGGGTGCGCTGTCGGTGCCCGCTCCTCCGCACGGCTAGCCAGGATGCCAGGGCAGGTCCGTAGATCCAGCAGGGGGCGCCCCGGGGCTCCTGCCACGGTCAGCGAGGGTTAGAGCCCCGGGGCCGCCAAGTTGGAGCCACGCAACCTGGGGTGGGGTTTGGTGGGGAAGTCCGTAGGGGCAGCGACGGAACTCACCGTGGCCGGAGACGTGGTTGTCCCAGGGCGCGTGGCCGGAGGGCCGCGTGGCGCCGCCGAGTTGCAGGAAAAGTGCCAGGTAGTGGAGGGCGCCCAGCGCCACGGCGAGCGGGGGCCCCATGCTGCGCGCTCCGACCCGGGGCGCCGCCGCCTCACATCGGGGCTCCGGAGCCCGCAGACCCCGCGCCCGCGGTCGCCTGCCCTGTGCGGCCTGGCTGCCCGGCTCCGGCCGCTGCCCCTCGCCCGCTAGGTCCGGCCCGGTCCGGGTCCCAGCCCTCGCCTGCCTCCGGCCCGGCCCTGGCTGCGGGCAGCAAGCGCACGCCCAGCCGGCCGCCTCCGACTGCGGGACTCTTCCCTTGCGCGGAAGGCCACTTCGCTCGGCGCCGCCGCGCCGCACCCCTTCCTCCCTCTGCCTCCCGCCCGCCCAGAGGAGGCGGCGGCGGAGGGATCTGCCGCTTGATTTATCATCAAAGTTTTGTCCAGGCTGGGATTTTTAAAGCGGTACTCGCAACTTTTCCCTCAGCCCGAGAACGGGGGTGGGGGCAGGAAGGGGTGAAGGAGGCCACTCCGGGCACCTGCTTCCCCGAAAGCATAATCCAACTGGGTTCAGAATCGGAAAATTCTACCCAGCAGGAATAAGGAGAAAAACCATTCCATCTGCAGCTAGACCCAGCGCGCTCAGAGGGTGTCTTCAACTTTGTTGACACGGTAGTGCCGGGGTCAGGGGCAGGAGGGGGTGGAGCTGAGGGCGAGGCGGGGAAGGAACTCGGGCTGAGACGCCAGAGCCCCGAGTATAGCTCTGCCGCAGCCTTTGGCTTCCTGTGTGATCTTGTCCATGTCTTTACTCATGTATGAATCTCAAGGTCTTCATTTGAGAAATGGGAAACAATGACAGCTATCTCCAGGGCAGTGGGGAGGATTTGCGAAGTCAGGAATGCCAAGTGCCGAGCATAATGCCACAGACGTGCCGCCTCGAGAGTTACTGCCATTCCCTACTCTGGGACTCAGTTTTCCCATCTACGTAATAGGAGTAAGATAGCCTAGATGCTGAGGCTCCTTGCAATTTAGAGATGCTGGGCCCTATTCGGTGAATTAGATCGCCCCCTTCTGGACGGTAAGGCGCCCTTCCCGGGACAGAAGCCTAGAGGGACTGTGCATGAGCCACTCCCATTCTGCGGAGCAGGAATCCAATGAGATCCTCCTATTTCTTCCCAGGCCCTTTCACTGGAGATGTTGGCAGTAAAGGCACGGGGCGAACTTGTGGCTCATTTAAAAGATTCGAAGCACCTTAAATCAGAGAAGCAGCTTGTCTGAGGCCCCTCATAGGGTACAGAGAGAGATCGCTGACTGCCGGGCAGGATCCTCCCCGTTCTTACCTCTTGCCCATCTTCAGCCCTTGTCCACTGTGTTGTCAGAACCACAGAGGACAGCGCCAACCCCCTTCCTACCCTGACGCCCATCTTTTCAGCACCACGGAAGGCACCTCCACAGGTCTTTGGGGCGATGGTTCAGAACTGTGAACAGATCTTCCGGTCCTCTCCTTCCCCCTCCGAAAAGGATCAGCGTTGCAGACGGCCCGCTCTCCACTCCAGACCACAGGCGCACCCAGCATTCAGCACTGTGGACAGTATCCTAAGTTTAAAAAACTAAGTTGAAGCCTGAGGGACATTACCTCCCCCTTCTTGTCTTACCTCCCTTTCATCCCTGCCTGTTCAATATTATGATGGACCACACACTGGACGGGGCCTGTAGTCATTACAACAATCCAGTTTCTTCAAAACTAAGAACAGCTCCCGCCCCAACGGCACACTTGGGCATTTTTCAGAACCACGGACAGCGCAGCGTCTGGGCGGCTCTTGTGTCAGCACCGCGGACAGGGCCCCGGCGTCCCCGACACTTCTTAGCAGGGAGGGTCCTTTTTTGCCCTGTGAAAGTGCTTCTCACTTTCTTCCCTCACAAACTTGGCATTTAGGTTATCCTAGCACGGTCAGGCACCTTGGACTCTACAAGAACCCATGCTCATTCATTAACTCACTTGAACCGTCCTCCCAATGAAACGGATGGTGTCATTCCCATTATAAAGGTGACAAAAATGAAAGTCTGATGTCACCTAGAAGTGCTAAGATTGAAACCGGGACTCTTTCAAACCCAGCATGAGGCCTCTCTAGGAGACTGTGGTGACAGATCTAGGGCTCCAGCTCAAGGCTTTCTCCTCACAAATCGCAGACTGGAGGGAAGGGACACAGAAAAGAGTAGCAGAGAGAGATTAGGAGAGGAGTAAACAAGAGTCTCTGCTTGGGGGCTGCAGAAGGAGCAGGTCATGACAAATGGCAGCGCACTGCTGCTCGGCCACTGACCCTCTGGCTGACCTTCAAGAATCTTTTCTCCTCATTATCTGGAACAAGGTTAAGACTCGTAACCTCTAAGCTTCCTTCAAGGACACACTGCTAGGGCTTATATGATTTTGGAAATGCTCATGGTGTAATGGCTGTCCTGGAAACCCTCGGATGGTCGTGTCTTGCCCAAAGGAGGGCAGTAACAGGAGAGTGATATTTTAGAGAACTCATGCTTTCAGGAATAGTCCCTAACTCAACCCGCCCTCTTTACAGTTTAGGAAAGTAAGCATCAGAGATGGTGCATGGCTTCCTTAGGGTCACACAGCCAACCATGCCGCACCCAGATTCATGTCCTCTGTCCCCCATCTCAGGGCTCTCCGACCTCAACCACACTGTCCCATTTGTATTTACTGCAGTTCCCACCTGAATTTCACTTTACAGTTTACAGAACACACTCACATCTGTGATTTCATATAATTCACACAGCAATCCCTGCGGCATTTTTTTTTTTTTTTTTTTTTTTGTGCTGGGGATCAAACTCATGGCCTTGTGCTTGTGAGGCAAGCACTCTAACTGCTGAGCTAAAGCTCCGGCCAGGGCCAATATTATTACCTTCCTTCTTTTACAGATGAGAAAACTAAAGTTCAGAGAGGTGAAGTAACCTGCAGTAAGATGTGCAGTAAGATGAGGCAGTGCTGGATGTGAAAGGACAGATCCCCAAGCCGTATTTCTTCCCCCAGGTAATTCTGTCTTTAGTCTGCTTCCTCAATCCAAATGCAAACCGCAGACACTGTGGAAACTGAGAGCATAGTAGAAGCAGAAGGTAACCAAAGACTATCCCAGAAATAATCTCTAGGAATTCACTAGGATGGGTGCCTCTAATACTCATTTCACTCCGGGAATGCTCCAGGAAAGAGTAAGCCTCCCGTCCCTAGAGGCAACTAAACAAGCATCTCGCAGTCATGTGGATGCCATGAAGCAAATATCACGGCTATTTCCCTTACACAAATGAGGCTCAGGAGGTGAATACCATGTCAAGTATTTCAGCTGGGAAAGATGATCATTTTAAAGTACCCCCCAAGCAGGAGGTCTTGCATGCCCCTTGCCTCTGAGCTAGGCTCCCTGGAGAGTTCACACCCTCCCCTCAACTCTGGGAGGCCCACCCTCCCTCCCCTCTTTGAAAGGTGTCACTTGAGCACTGTGGCTCTGTCAGTGGTAACAGCCGTAAGATTTGTCCTTTTAATCCAGAATCAATAACAAATTTCATTTAAAAATAAATTAAACCAGGCATTGGAAATCATTCACCGTGTGGGCTAGAGCCCTATAGAGCACCGTCTAAATGGCTTCCTCTTGCTCATCTATCAATGCCAAGAGGGGGGAAATACCTAAGCTGCCTGATTCATGGAGAAACTACTTAAACGTATCAGCCCCTAACAATGAGCAATGTAAGCCCAGAGTTGCACCTTTTAACACACCAATAACATGTGGAGCAAGGCTCCATGAGAGCTTATCAGAGACCCCACGGTCACTGGCTTCGAGCAAGCCCATTTGTAAGGGGGAACAATGGCTTTAGTGTGTAGCCGCCTAATTTTCAGAATGCATTACTGAGCTCTGAGGAGCAATGGAATTCTATTAAAGTCTTATCTGCCACAGGAGGGTATGAAACCGGCAGGGAAACCCAGACTTGGCACAGACATGCCCAGAAAGCACCCGTGCTGACCCTAGGAGGAGGGTGAACCAGCCCAGAGTGAAGGAGGGGACTGCCGGGGCCCCGGATGTGTGAAAATATGTGCATTAATAGAGCTCCGGTTTCCAGCGATTACGTTTACATCAGCGAATAAAACTTGGCAATAAAACATCAGAGCTGCGTCTCAGACAGCATTTCCTTTTACAGCCTGGTGTATTTCACTCATTATAACAGGAGGCAGGGAGCTTGAGGTGTCCCCATTTCTCCCCCTTTAATTAAATTTTCTAAATTACTGCCCAAGATTTGGATAAAATAGAAGACTTACAGCTCTACTAATCGCCATCGAGGCTCCCAGCCCATTGCTGGGGTGGCCCTGACTGCACCCGGCTCCAACATTAATAAAGTGAAATACTGTGGGGATCACTTGCCTGGGCTCTGCTTTGTGAAAGGAGATACAGTCTCAGGAGAGAAACTGCCTGGAGTTGGGCCCTAGGACTTGTTTTGCCACCCTCTTCTTGTGACAGCTGGGGCAAGTCACTTCCCCTTTCTGAGGCCCACAACTCTTCCTCTCCCCAAACAGCGATATGAAATCTCTAGAACTGATTTGGGGCAAGAGTGGCCTTGGGGTGCTACTGGGGTGACTCAGGCAGCTTCGTAAACACCTCTAATGTCCAGGCCACACCTCAGATATGCTCACATTATTGGTCTGGGGTGAGGTCTGGGTATTGAGGTTTTAAGAAATTCCCAGACAACCCCTGTGTCCAGCCAGGGTTGAGCACCAGGGCTGGCCCAGAGTTTCGAGATGTCCATGGGCTCTAGGATCTCTGGTTGTTCTTGCAGAGGCCCAGGCCTCACCCCTGGGGGTTCTCTTTCAATCTGTTGGGGTCCAGGGAGGTATCTGGGAATCTGCCAATTCACCAAACATCCTGAGTATGTCTCATGCAAAGACCCAGTGGCCACACTGAGGATTCCAACAGGGATTTGAGGACAGGGATTTTCTCTTCTGTTCCTTGAACTGGGCCAAGTCAGCCTCTTGAGATAAGAGAGTCTGGTTATCCTCTAGAGCATAGTTCAGGGGCTGAGCTTTGGCCTGTCCCACAGGTCTGGGACACTCCTTTCCTCTGGTGACTGGTTTTCTCATCTGTTCCTCCCAAAGCTGGGCAGGAGCCTTGAGCAACCTCAGCAGATAGACTATGTACCTGAGCCTTCTGCCCACAGGGCCTACCAGAGTGCATACCCCATCCTCTCTTCTCTGTAGTCCTGCTTCATCTGCACTGCCCCACCCACGTCCAGACTCTGTCCAAAATCAAGGTGGTAACAATATAGATTTCATTCTGAGGGAGGCCTCTTCTCTTGGATGTGGTACTCTCTCTGGTGTCTCTTCTTTTTTTTTTTTTTTTTTTTTTTTTTGGTGGTGCGGGGATCGAACTCAGGCCCTTGTGCTTACAAGGCAAGCACTCTAATCACTGAGCTAAATCCCCAGCCCCCCGGTGTCTCTTCTTATAAAGACACTAATCCTATCAGGTCAGGGTCCCACCTTTATGACCTTATTGAACCTTAATTACTTCCTTACTCAAAATACAGCCATTTGAGAGACAGATTAAATGTGCAAATACGGAAGGTCCATTCACAACAAAGCATTCCATCTATAGCACCTGTGTAGATACAGACCCTCAGATTTGAACCCACTTGTGTTCTACCAATGGCCAGAAAGTACGCAGGGCATGTGTCTGAGTTGTCCCAGCAAGGATCCTAATGAAATCCCCACCAAAGGCAATTAATTACATCAGGCAGGGGATCCTGGAGCCTTTCACCCTACAACCAGGTGCTTGTTAAACACGGCAGGACAGCAGGGTCTCTGCCAATTATGTACAAGTCCCCGCTTGTGGGAGTATTTTCAAAATCCTGAACTAATTTAAATAGCATGGTTAATGCCAGTCTAGTCCACAGTCGTAATAGCCAGACCAACACTGGCCAATAGGAATAAAATGTGAGTTGCATGTATAATTTTAGATTTCCTGGTAACTACATTAAAAAAATAGAAAGGTAAAATTAATTTAAATAATATATTTTTGTAACCCAATGTATCAAAAATATTATCATTTCAATACATAATCACACAAGCCGTTATTTTTAAGACTTCATTTTTAATGATTATTTCTATTTATTTAATTTTATCCCCCTATTTATTTATTTATTGCAGTGCTAGGGAACAAACTGAGGGCCTTGCATGTGGTAGGCAAGCACTCAGGCTCTACCACTTTTGTTTTTCTTAAAGACAGACTTCTGCTATGTTGCCCAGGTTGGTCTCAAACTTGCAATCCTCCTGCGTCAGGCTCCTGAGTCGCTGAGATCACAGGTGTGTGTCATCACACTTGGCTGTATAAGCCATTATTAATGAGCTATTTCACATTCCTTTTTACATGCCAAGTCGTTGAACTCTGGTGTGTATTTGACACTTATGGTACATCTCAACTTGGCCCAGCCACATTTTCAGTGTTCCATGGCATGTGTGCCCTGTGACTACCTTAGTAGATAGTGGAAGTTAGACCGTCCAAGAGAAGGCCTGGGTCAACATCTCTAAGGGCAGGAGCAAAGTGAATATCTATGTGCACTTACTGTGTGCCACGTGCCAGTATTTATCGAATTACATCCTCATAACAAAAATGAGACTGTTGCCCTGTTTTATGGTGTGGTAACTGAGGTTCAGAGAGGTGACATGCCTGGGTTGAGGTCACACAGTGGCTGCAGCCAAGTCTACTGCCCCAGGCTCCTGTGGCTGCAGCCCACGGCCGGAGCTGGCAGAACCCAGGGCCTGAGCTGTAAGGGGCCCTCTGGAGTGGTAGCTGGAGCTGGGCCTGTTGGCCTGAGCCCACAACCTCAGGGCTCTCTCTCTTGCTTGCCCTCCATGTTAAAACATCTTTTTGCTATTTCCTGCCACAGAGCAAAGGGACCTGTGAGAGGATTGCTGGGCCTCCCTGTGCCTTGGAGAGCCAGCAGGGTCCCAGCTGGGGTGACAGCAACCACAGACGAGAAAGCCACCTCCCTATCACCATTATAAGTAACTAGTTGTGCAACTAGCCATTGAGTGTCTGTCCCTTCTATCAGACTGCAAACTCGGTAAGAGCAAAAATGACGTCCTTCTTGCCCGCACTGTATCCTCAAGGCCAGACACAGTGCCTGCTCAGCCAGCCACATCCTGCAGGTCTAGATTTGCCACTTCTGGAACTTCTCCAGTCAAGGGAGACACCTCCAAAGACAGCTCCTTTCATCTCTGAAGGACTGTCCATCCATTAGAAAGAGCAGTCGGGGCCTGGGCATAGGACCCAGCTCACCACCATCCTGCTGCCAGCCCAGCACATAGTAGGTCCTCAACTGGTTAGCTGAGGCTGGACCTTCCCATCCAGTGAGGTTTTTGCTTCTGTGTCACTGGGGTCCACAGCTGTCACTTGCTGAGAGCTCATGTGCATCAGGCCGCATGCTGGGAGAGTACCATGCTCTCTCACTGAATCCTCACTCCACAGATGAGGAAATGGCCCAACCAGGCTCCAGTTCAGATCTTCCTGATTCATTGCACTGGCTGCACACTGGCCACAGAGCTGAGCGCTGGGTGAATTGTCTTCCTTGAGGCCCACAGTGGCCTTGTGAAGCTGCACGATCCACATTTTACACATAAGGAGCCATGACTCAGAGGGGTGTAGAGGGGTGTACCTGGGGTGTACCTGGGGTGACGCCACCTGTGGCCACCAGGGTGCCTGTCTGTAGGTCCTGAGCTCTTATCCAAAGCAAGGCGGTTCCTTCAGCTCTGAAGATACTGTCAGGGCCAAGACCTCAGCTGGTGGTGGGAAGAAGGTCTGCATCTCACTTCCGATGTGTTCCAGGACCCCTTCTACACCGGGTCTCTCCACACTCAGCGTCCCCATCTCTGAAGTGTGGGGAGATAGCTTGACTATTGCCAAGGATCCTTTCCAGGCTCGAGGTGTAAGGAAGGAGAGGATTGTGACAAGACCAAAGTACCCAGTGTTCCACACAGGCCTTCAGGGACCCAGGCTAATGCTCTTCCTGCTGAAGCAAAGGCCCTCTAAAACCAGGGCTGGAGTATTAAGCCAAAGGAATGACATTCTAGTGGTGAAATTTCTGGTGAGCATGGGTGTGGGGACACAAACTGACCTACTTGACTCAGGATGCTGGGCCCGCATGGAGGCAGAACGGTCTTCTGAGGGGTCCTTGCCAGAGTGACAGCATCATGGAGCAGCCTAAGTTCCTGGTATTGTTGACCTACTGACAGAATCTGGACACGAGGTGCCCAGTAATTGTACTTAGATGACTGAAACTTGCCAAGGCCCGTAAATCATGCCAGAGCAGCTCAAGGAGGGTATAAAGTCCGCTCTAATCTGGGACTGTCTCCAGCTGTGGTCCCAAATGCAGCAGTGTGGGGTTTTCTGAACCTCCTATCCCTTAGAGGTGGGTGGCCTTGGGCAAATCTCTTCTCTCTGGGCCTCAGTTTCCTCATCAGGTGTATGTGTCCCTCCCCTCCCCTACCCCTGGGATTAAAAAAGCAGCTGAGGTAGAATCTATGCACCTGCTGGACAAACAGCCATTGCGACTATGACTTTACATCTATCATCTCACTGAAGCTGCACTGAGGTGGGGCTGGGTCATCTGCACTTTATGGACAGACAACAGACTGGAGGGGTCAGGAAGCTTGGGCAGAGCTACATATTTGCTTATTCTTGCTGCTTCTGCCCACATTCACTGCACTTCCCCTCCCACATTCCTGTGCATTCTGTCCCCAAAGCCCCATCACTTGCCTACCCTTGAGGGGTGTGGCTCTGTCTGAGTCCACACACTCATAGGTACGTGCCAGGCAGAAGGGGGCTTGAATCCAGCTGTGGCCCATCCCAGCTCTGTGATCCGGATCACCTTTCCAAGCTTCAGTTTCCTCATCTGTAAAGTGGAGACCATGACACTCATCTTACTTCTTCATGAAAATTCAATGAGATATGTACGAGAAACAGCTGGCAATAGGAGAAGCTCAATAAATGTTATTTATTGATTATTTTGTTTTGCTCTCTCAAGAAGAACCAATAGCTGTCAGGACTCTGGACATCATTTTATATTGCACTGTCCTTGCACGGGTGAGGAAACTGAGGACCAGGGAAGGATGGAGACTTCCGAGGCCTTGTATTGTCTAGACAGGCAGTAACAGCCTGGATCTTGGGGCCCCACTCCCCTCCATCACAGTCCTCCATCCTGAGTCCCCACTGGACATCAGCAGCCAAAGGAACTGGAAGCCCCGCAGCCAGTCAGGGAAGGAGCCAGCTCGTGAGCCTGTGAGCCAGCTTGGCACCGGCCCGGGCACCTCCTGCCTCTGCGATGCCCTCACTGCTTCCATCCACACCACCCTTCTGTGCTCTCCCTCCCCAACCCCTCTCTAAGAGCCGCCATCCTTCCCCCTGGCCAGGCATGTGCAAGATGGTGATGATGGGGACCAGCTCCCTGGGCCCCTGAGTAGGAGCTCTTGCTCCCTTACGGCCTCCCTGGTGAGGCTGGAGAGGCCCAGGTGGTCTCTCAAGAGGCAGCTGGTGGACACTTCGAGTACATCCCGACCCTGCCTCCTCCCAGTTGTGTGACCATGGGCCCTTTCTCTCTCTGAGTTTCTATTTATCCATCCGCAAAATGGGAATAAGGACAGTGCTTACTGCAGAAAGTCGGTGCACAAGTTAACATCCATCACTTACTGTAGCGCCCACATAGGGTATGTGCCAGCTCCATAAACGGGAGCTCACAGCCTAGAACAAGGGAAGGGTGGTCTGCCTGCCCAGCCCTGGTCCCCCAACCTGGGACTCTTCTGTCCTACTTAAGTTAGGCACTGCTTCAACCACCAGGGCAGGGGTGACCAGCTGGGAAGGGCCCGGACATCACGCATATTGTTAGCAGCTGGGACAATGACTCACCTGTCTGTGCCCAGCTTTTACCAGCCCCGACACAGGCAGCACCTTGTCTGTCTCACACCATTTCTGAGCATGTCCAGTGCTCATTTCCTGGCCCTCCCTCAAGTCTTGGCCTCCCCATCTCAAGAGGGACAACCCACCATCCTGCACGCTCAGACAGAATCCAGCTTGAGGCTGCCCATAGAACCAAAGGCCTTCTCTCATCGATCCCTGTCCATGCCACCCTCTCTGCTCTCTCCTGCAGCCCTATCTCTCATAGCTACAGGCTTCCTTACATGACCTCGCTCCTCCTTCAGCCCCCCATACTCTCTCCTGTCCACTTGGCCTCCTGGCACCTCCCTCACAGGTCCCTCTGCCTGAACATACAAGTGGCTCCAATGCTACTCCCTGGAGGGGGGGAGCCCACCCTGCCAAGGCCCTGGGGCCCTCGCCACTCCTCTCCTGCTCCTCCTGGGCAGCCTTTGTGGTAGGAAGCCTGCTTGCCCACCCTGCCCTGGGCTTGAGCACTGCTGGCTTTGTCTGTGTTTCTCATGACTGTACTCTCGGAGCCCTGCACGAAGTCTGACCCCAGGAAATCCTGCTGAATAAATGAGGGAGGGTGGTAACAAGTGAGTGAATAATGAGAGCTAACTTCAGCCCGGGAAACATGTGTTGGGAGCGGTGAGACCAGACCTCTGTGCTTCAGCCATAGGAGAGGCTGGCCCTGCAGTGACCTTTAGTGTCTGCCTCACTCTTGTGGCTTGCTTCCCTCTCTTGGCCTCAGTTTCTCCAGGCGAACAAGGGAGCTGGGTAGGACCGCTAAGGCTCCTCTTCACACTGGAGGGCTTTGTTCTGGCATGTGGAAGAGGCAGGCAAGTATGCAGAGGTAGGCCCTGGAGGTGGGGCTGGGGGAGTTAGAGTAGAACAAGGACAAGACAAAAGTCCCATGGTCAGGGCCATCCTGCCTCCTCAGAAGGAAGGGAGTCACCATTGTGAGGTGTGCAAGCGAGGGTGCTGTAGAGAGGACTAGTGGGGTCGACATAGGCTGGACCCCAGAAAGGCAAGGCTACAGAGGCCTCATGGCTCTGTCCTTCTTGCCATGTGATCATGGGAAGTTGGCTTATCTCCAAATCTCAATCTCCTGGCCTAGAGAATGGAGATACAGCGGCAGCCTTGTGAGGTTTTGAGAAAATGCACTGGGCTTGGAGTGGCATAAATGTTTGATAAGCACTGGCGTCTCCCAGCCCAGCCTGCGTGTCTGGGATGAGAGTTTGTCTGCTGCATCCTGGGTCCAGCAGGCGCCTGGCCCACAGTGCAAGGTCTCATGGAGTTTTCCACATGGACGCCATGCTCGGGGGCCCCTGGCCTTGACCCTGGAGCACAGGAGAACCGTCAGCCTTGTACCGCCCCTCTCTGTGCTGGGACCCCGAGGAACCATGGGTCTGGAGTTTTCCCTCCACTCCCCTCATCCCTCGCCTCCATGCAGGGAGCCCCATCCTTTCCACGCCTCCCAATCACGGCAAACTGCCTCATCAATCATGTTCTCTCTAATTAACTTCTAATTTACCTCTTTAGTCAAATCTGTTTACAATCAGAGACAAGAAAACATGCAGCAGCCTGAGGTACGGACGGACGAGGGGACCAGCTTCAGGGACCATGGAAGATCAATCAGCCCTTGACCAGGGTGGGAGCCCTGAGGCCCCTCTCCCTTCCCGGGAAGCCAAGGGTGCTAACGGGCAGGGGTCGGGCAGCCTGGCTCAGTGTCCTTACCCAGCAGTGGGTACCCCACCCCGGGCTTTCCTTCCCTGCCTGCCCCCAGCCCCTTGCACGGTGGCCTCTCTCCTGGTCTCTCCATCTCCCTGCTCCTCGGGGGCAGGCATGCCTACTCTGCTGGCTGTGTGGACAGCTCTGAGCTTGTTCCCTTGTTTGCAAAGTGAGGGGTAAAATGACACTCGCCTCTCAGGACAGTGAGCCCACACGGGTCCCCATCAGCTGCACGGCCCAGCTGGGACACTGCATGCTGAGCCTGCAAGGAAGGAGCACTAGCCTTGTTTGTTTTTGTATTTTGTTTGTTTTAAGGTTTTGAAATTTTGAATTAATCTCAAAGAAAATGGTACCCGCAGTACATGTCAACAGCCTTGAATACAGCCACATGAATTTTCTAAGATAATATAACTGCCGGACTTGTAAATTTGTGCTGAAATATCAGTACTATGTCATCTAATGAGCGTCTGAGGTCCTTTCAGTCTCACTGAATCACTTCCTGGCCATACGAAATTGACCTTATCGCCGTCCTGGGCCCAGCTTCCGGTCTGTATGGCGCTGGTCCAGGAATCGCCCCCTCCTGCAGGCTGCCCTGCAGGGCCAATGAGCCAAGGCACAGGAAGCACCGTGGTGGCTGGCGGTGCCATCGCTCTCTGCTTTCGAGGACTCTCTTCTCTGAGGTTGTGGGTGAGACTTCACACTCTCCACTCAGAGAGGCGACCCCAAAGCTCAGAAAACCCAGGAGTGTTGCTCTGAGGGCCTTTGGCCTGTGTGAAGGAAAAAGCAAGTGGTGGAAGGTGAAAGTGAAAGGCGTGTAGGAAGGTGAGGGATAATGATTATTAATGGCATGGCAGTAATACCAACAATAAAGACAGGCAAAGTCACCATGGAGAAAGCGCTCCTGGTGAGGGGAGAGGAGAGAGGAGAGTGGAGGGAAGAGGCGGAGGCCAGCTGAACAGCAGGTTTGTGAGCCAGCAGGACGAGGACCCCTGCAGAGGGGAGCCAGGGACCTCCCCCCTGCATGGCCTCGGCCCCAGGCCTGTCTTCTTACAAGCAGAGTCCCGCTTATGCATTTTTTCCATTCACCAACTCAGTGGCTTATCAATCATTCAGTGGTTCATTCAGTTTGCACTCACTTTTCCTCTTTCTGGAACATTCCTCCAGCTCCTCTCATAGCTGCCCCTTCAGGACTCGGCTCAGAGATCAGCTCTTGCTCTGAGAGGCCTTCCAGAACTATCTGGAAGCCTCTCCCTTCGCCACCAAACAAGAGCTCTGATTTGCTCTTTATTTCATCACCTTGTTTGTTTTCTTCCTATCACTTATTTCTATCAGAAATTACATCATTTACTCTCTCCTTTTGGTTGATGTGTTGGGGTGTCTTTCTTCCCCTTCACGAGCTCCTTGAAAGCAAGCGTCACTGGTCTGTTCTGTTTATTTCTTGCCCACTCAGGGCCCAACGTTATGTCTGCCACGGGGAGATGCCCGAGCCTGTGGTGGACTGAACCTCGGATCCTGCCATTCAGTCCTGTCTGCCCTGCTGTGGCCATTGTGGGGAAAGCAGAGACAGACTCAGACAGGGACTCTGCTCTTGCAGCTCACAATCCTGCCCAAGACGTAACCACAGGATATCACGGAGGGCAGGAACAGCAGGGCCAGCGTCCTGCACGCGACATTTCTGAGTGGGACAGAACCTCCTGGGGATAGACCTTGGTGGGGTGACCAGGAGGTAGAAGGCACCTAAGAAGGTACCTAGCTGCCTCTTGGTCTGGCAGTTGCAGGTTCAAATCCAGCTTTACCAGGTCTGTGGGGCTGGTAAACTTGATTGCTCTAGTGTCAACTTGCAAAGACACCTGTTTCCCATGAGGCTCTTGGGCAGGCTCTGGAAGACCTGTTACCACTGCCCTTCCAAGTCACCCCACTGGTGCCCACTGCAGCCCTGGGTGGTTTCTGCAGGGAGGAGGGGAGACCTGAGTGTGAGAGGAGAGCAGGGGTCTTATTTAAGGATCAGGAAACACTCTTGTCCAGAGGCCTCCAGGAGATGACAGCTCTGGTGACAGGGAAGGTGCCTGTGTTGTCTTGCTGTACCATGTGTTCATATTTCTGTTTTCTGGCCCACGTTTCTCATTCCAGATTGTGTAATTAGGTGTCCAGGGTGCTCCGATTCTGTTCCGATAGAATTTGCCTTGTTCAATCGGGAACAGCATGGCTGCCTCTGACAGCTGCTTTTTCCTGGGAAAAAAAGGCTGTTAGAGAAGGAGGGCTCTGGGAGGTGGCTGGGAATCGGGCTTCTGGCTTGGAACCTGCCTTGCTGCAGACTCACGGGTAACTGGTGCTTGCCCTTTCTCTTCTGGGGCCTCAGTTTGCCCATGTGTAAAATGGGGAGCGGGGGCTTTGTGAGGTCTGAGCTGTGACTTTGAACACAGTGTGGCCAAGCACCCACCGTGCCCCCTGCGCCTCCCTGGGGTGCGGGGCTGAGCCCGGGGCACATCACTTAGCCTGTGCTGGAGAAGAAGAGGCATTTAAATCCAAGGTGGCATTTTTATCGCTGTGTTCTTAATTGTAATTGCCATTTAATTAGATGAATGATATTTAATAACACTAATAACGCGCTGTCCTTTGTTTGGGACAATGACATTGCAGATCCACCATCCTGAGGTGCAGCCTGGCTGTAGTGGGTGCTTCTCTGCCCATCCACTTCCCCCGCCCTCTGACTCTGTCTCTTTGATCACATGCGTTTGTCACATTGGCTGGTAATGGCTTCTTGTCACAGTGGTCTCCCCCATTACACTGTGAGCTGCCATAGAAAGGTAGGGACAAGTCTGGTCATCCTTGTCCCCCCACGACAGTGAAGAACTGGCCCAGAGAGTACTGGTATATGGTGGATGGAAGGAGGGATCCCTCTGCCCCCTTCCCTGACCCTGCCTGCCTCGTGTGCACCCCAGAACCCAGAATGTTGGGGTACATGTGCTATTGGCCACTGTGGGCTTGGTGTTCAAGTCTCGGCGCCCTCCATGACTGCCATGTGATTACCCAACTCTTCCCTTTTCGGAGTCTCCGTCTCTCCCTACACTGTGGTTGACAGCTTGTCCTTCTCTGGGCTGTGGTGACAACTCCCCCACCTTGGCCTGTAAGGCTGCAGCTCAGAGTAGGCCATTTTCAGCCTCAGGCCCTCACATCTGCAGCCCCTCCTGTTTCTCACCCAGAGAAATTCTACTCTCCCTCATTCCTGCTCCCCAGGCAGCATTGGGGGCCCCGCAGCGGTAGTCCATTCAGGTGTCCCCAGAACCTCTGCATCCCCCTTGGATGTTTTTGTGTCTGTTGCTCTTTGATTGCAGCCTGTGTGCTGCTCACTCCAGACAGGGGCCCAGAAGGACACGGAACACTGGAAGGGCCCAGTTCCTACTATAACCATGGTGGCATTTCTCAGTCTCTGCCACCTATTCCCTCCTTTATCTTTGCATCTTCCTCCCTCCACCCACTGTGACTCAGTCACTAACCCACACATACTCGTGTGATCACTTCTCCCTGCCTCACCCCTGCGGTGGCTTCCCACTGCACACAATGATCCAAACCCCTTGCAAATTGCCTCTGCAAACCCATCCCCTCCCACTGTCCTCCGCATTCACACACACATCTGGCTGTCCCTTGAGCACGGGAAGCACATCCCTGCCTCGGGACCTTTGCACTTCCTGTTTCCCCTGCCACAAACACTCCCAACTTCCCTTGCTCTGCCCATTATTCCAGCCTTAACTCCAACATCCCTGCCCCAAGAGGCCTTCCTTGACCTGAGCAGTCACCTTCCTTCCAGCTGCTCTCTCTTCTCCTCCTTTCAGCTCTTCCCACTATTTCTAGCCACCTCACCCTTTCCTGGCTCCCCTCCGGGGAAGGAAAGCAGCAGCCTGGGAGCCTTGTGTCTGCTTTATACCCACAGCCCAGCACACAGCCTGTGCACAGGAAGTGCTCAGAAGCTATCTGCTGAAGACACATTGCGAAAGCAGGTGCAGGTCCCAGGCTGGGCACTGCCACGAAGAAGGGGATGACATACAGCCTGCACCCTCTGCAGGGGCAGCTGCCAGAGGGCTGGCAACGCAGAGCCGGGCCTCAGCCTGTGGGGGTGGGGGGTGGGGCTCCTGGGCCTCTGTCCACCTCTGTCCCCCCCGGGAGGGCAGCATGGAGTCTAGAATGACAAGCAGGATCAGCCAGGAGGAAGGGGGCAGGGGTCAGAGGGACAGCTGGGCCTGAACAGAGGCCATGCATGGACGAGGGCCCAGGGCCCTCAGTGGGACTGTGAGTGGGGGCTGGCCAGCTGGCCAGGTTGGCTTGGCTCCCCAGCCTACCAGAACACACTACGCACTCTGCAGGGCCTCGGCTTGGGGTGAGTGACACCCTCATGGATGCGATTGTTCATCCTGGAAGGTAAAGGTCAAGGCAGATCCACTCGGAGTGGGTCTAGCCTGTGTGTATCAGCTCACTGAGGGTCTAGACAGTGAGTAGTATTGGGTAGACTATTTCTCTGCACTACAGATGAGTAAACTGAGGCTCGGGGAGGTGAGGTGACTTGCTCAGCGTCACAACCAGGGAGCAGCGGGGCTGAGATGGGAACTGGGCCGCCTGGCTCGGGTACCTGCACCCCAGTTTCACTGCCTAGTGGGTCTGTCAGGCCAGCCTGGAGGAGGCCAGGCAGCGTCGGCCTCCAGTTACGCAGAGACTTCTGCCTGCAGCTGCTAAGAGCAGGAGCCCGTCCTCAGGCTTTGCTCCCGAGAGGGCTGGAGGGAGGCAGGGAAGGAGGCAGCCGGCCCAAACCATGTTCTGTCATGGCCACTCAATGAGCTGAACTGATAACCCCGGGCCCAGGCAGGCTGCCAGCTGGCCTGTCCATCTGGCCGGGCTTCCTGGCCCTGCACCCCCTGGCTAGGGGAGGGTGGCAGTGGCGACACACGAGGAGCAAGAGGGTCCCCTGTCAGCATTAGAGGCACAGCTGTGTGACCTTGGGCAACTTCCTTGATTGCACAGTACTTCTTTTTCTCATTCGGAAAAATGGAAGAGGGCATGGCAACTTTGGAAGATGCCACAAGGGACGCCATGATGTGCCAGGGCCGGTAGGCCAGTGGCCTTCAGTTCAGAGACGGGTACAGAGCAGTCACTCGGGAAGTTACAGTCCTTTGAAAGACTCATAGTTGGATGATTTATAGGTGCAAGAACCCACGATCCCAGCCCCACTCTGAAAAAACCCAAATAGGCTGCTGCGGTTGGAGACCTGGGTATTTACCTGGCTCAGATGAGGTAGTCTAGATCCTAGTTCTCTTTGGGCCTCAGTGTTTCATCTGCAAAATGGGCTGGTGACAGTCAGGCTGCAATGAGCTGGTACGTGTTCAGTGCCTGGTACAGCCAGGCATTTAGTGGTGTTGAAGCACACAGCCGTCACCATGGTAGCTCTTGAGGGCTGAAGCTGCTGGTCCTGTGGGATCTTAGGACACTTGCCTGCTCTCCTGGGGCCCGTTCGTTCACTGGGAAGCTGGATGAGCCCAGGTGTGCTCGCCCGAGCTCTGCCATTCCAGAAACTGCTCTGCGTTGAACACCTCCCACCCCCAACTCAGCGGCGTTAGTCGGGACAGGATGTCGGAAGTCTGTTTCCCAGCTGAGGACAGCGAGGTCCCAGTTTTCAGTGACAAGCCGCGCGTCCCTGGCTTCTGCCGCCTCTGCCTGTGCAAGTGTGTGGGAAGGGCAGGGAAGGGCCACTCCCCAGGGCCCGGGAAGGCTCAGGAGAAGCCCGCGGGCTGGAAAGTGGGCTCAGGCAGAGGCAGGGTGAAGGTGGGCGGCAGATTTATGGCAGCCGTTCCTCTCCCTGCAGCGCCTGCTTCTAATGAAATTTTACAGCAGGTGGAAATGATACGACTCCGCCAGCCCTAAAAGCACTTCTATTTATTCATTAAAGATATTTATATACTGAGCAGCTTGCCCCAGGGCCCCACCCGGCCCTGCCGGGCAGCGAGCTGCTCCCAGTCTGCAGGGATAGGGGTGTGTCCCCGGCTCAGCTGCCTCCGACTCGCTGGCCTTCCCCAGCCCGTGGCACCAGTGTCCCCTCCTGGGACCAGAGTGCCTCTTCTTGGCTCTCCCCGCTTCCTGTCTGGCCTCCGCAGTGCAGCCCTCATGGAGACGTCAAAGGCACCCGTCCTTTCAAAGTCAAATCACATCATTTTTGTGCTCAAAACTCCCACAGCTTCTGCTTCTCTCGCCTTAACTCCCACCAGTCTTTGCCTCTCCTTGGGTCCAGTTACTGTGGCAGCTTTGGGCTGTTTTCTGAACAATGATGCTGTCTCTGTTTCTGCCTCAGGACCTTTGCACCTATGCTTCTGCTTAAACTCCTCTGCCCCCAACTTCTTTTGCTCCTTGAAACCACTCAGAGTTTAGCTCAGGCTCCGAGGCACCTCATCAAGCCAGAAGTGGTGGGGAAGTGGTGGCACACACCTGTAATTCCAGCATGCTGGGAGGCTGAGGCAGGATTGAAAGTTCAGGCCAAGCTGGGCAATTTAGCAACTCAACGAGATCCCATGTCAAAGTGAAAAATAAAAAAGAGATAGGGTGGGGACGGAGCTCAGTGAGAAGGCCCTGAGTTCAATCCCTGTCACTGAAAGGGGGCGGGGCTTCTCCTCGGTGGGGACTTCCCAGATCCTCTGACTTACAGTCAGTCCCCTCCGTTCCACAGCTCCACTGCTGTGCGCCTTTCTTTGCTCCTTTATGACACTCGGCGGTCAGCCCACATGTTGTTTACACGCTCCTGTCTTCTGGTCCATCCCAGGAGGTGTGAGCTCCTTGAGGGCAGGGACAGTGTGTTTTGTTCCCCAAGCAGCTTCTGGTAGCTGCTCAATGAATGACTAAGCAATGGTGGTTGGTGATCCTCAGTGTTATGACTTATATCGGGATGCCCCCCCAAAGCCTCATGCGCTCATAGGTGGGGCTTCTGGGAGGTCACTGGATCATGGGGGTGTGATACTCATCACTGGGTTAGTCCACTGATGAGTGTATAGCTAAGTGTGAGGTTGGAGGAGGTGGGTCGTGGGGGTGTGGCCCGGCAGGGTCTAGCTCCTCCCCTCCTCCCTTGAAGTCTCTCTCTGCTTCCCGCCTGCTCGCCACGATCTACTTCCTCTCTGTCATGCTACCCTGCCTTGGAGCCAGCTGACTATGGACTGAAATCTCTAAACTGTGAGCTACAGTAAGCCTTTTGTCCTTTAACTGTGGATGTTGGATATTGTGTCCCTGCAACGAGAAGGTAACCAAGACACGTGGATACTGTGAGCTGGCTGCAGGGGCTGGGGTGTGTGGATTCCACAGGATGGCCCCTCAGAACCCCTCGTTTTCAGTCCCCAACTGAAAAGTAGTGAGATCCCACAAGTGTGAGGGACACCTCAACAGCCCACGGAGGCTGGGTTGAAGGCCCAGAGTTCCTGCCCCTGTACTCTGGGGGTTTCCTGGGTGGGGCGACTGGTGGAGGCCCCAGGAGCTGAGGGAGCCAGCCTGTGAGCCATGCAGGCCAGTTGCACGGTGGGGAAGGGCTGCCCTCTGGGGCCTCCTGCACAGCTCCCTAAGGCCTGGCCTCTAGGGAGCTCTGTGCCACCCTCTCCGACCTCCCCGGAACCCCTCCAGGGGAAGGTGGAGTGGTCAGCAGTCAGCTCTGCCCCTCTGCACATCACAGAAGCCCTCACCTGTGAAATGGCGCTGACCAAGGAGGTTCCTGCAGGGACAAGGGCTGGATGAGCTCGCTGGGGGAACAGCTTTGTGCATATGAGCTGATACAGCACACGCCCAACAAATCCACTCTTCTAAAACGGCTTGGCCTCAACATAAAAGAAGGGCAGATTAACACGACACACAGGATACTGCTCACCTACACGGGTGCAGAGCCTCCAGGGCGTGAGGGCGCGGCAAGGGGATGCAGCACACACCATTTGCGGGTAGCAGACAATGTGGGAACGTACGCCACAGTGAAAAAGGCACCTTCTCTTGACTTAGCAATTCTACTTGGGAATTTAAACTCACACATGTGTGAAATGACGTTCTATACAAGGATGTTCACTGCGGCATTGTAACAGCCAAAGATCAGAAACAACCAAAACGTCCATTAGCACAATTAACTAAATTACAGCACAGCTTTGCAATGGAGCTTGGCTATTAGAGGAGAGGGGGCAACTGTGAGTGTGTGTGGTGGATGTGGAGCAAAAAACAAGGTGCGGAACAGAGAATATGAAATGCCCACCTTCGTGTTACAAATACTTTTATCCACTTGAAAACACCGAAGACCATCTCAGAAAGGCTGCTTCAGCTAATTAGCAGTGGCTGCTTCTGGGGAGGGGGGCTGGGTGGCCAGGAGATGCATCTGGCAGAGAGATTTGCGCATCGTACATCCTTATGCACCTTCAGAAGTTTTTTTTCCAAGGGCATATGTTACTCAATCAAGGAAAAGGTGACTGGAGGAATATTTGCCATTTTTCCCAGCACAGATAACGAAGGCCCACCGCTGTGATACCAACCACTTTCCATGTGCACCAAAGAACAAGACAGATTAAACAATGTGGGTCTGCCTCTACCTCTGCTGCTGGGGAAGAAAATATCATCAAGAAGTCTTGCCTTTAGGAAAGCAAGTCTGGTCTCCCTGTTGACATAAAATTGACGCTCTTGGTAATGGCAGAAGATGCCACCTGGGCACCAGTGCTACTGTGGGGTGACTGAGGGATGCCTTCCAGCTTCCCTGACAGCGTAGTTCCCCCAGATGAAGAAGGGATGCAGCCTGCCTGTCAATCTCACTCGACCAGACATGGCCCATCTTGCCGCTGCTGAATCCTGCATACTGGCCACAAGTGCAGCAGCAAGCTGTGAAGGAGGCTGAAAATGAAGCCCTCACTTCCTCGTGAGGAAATCCTGGCTAGTACTGCTTAGAGGCTATGTTGTTGCCATGTTGGAATGCTGGCCCTCTGGGGGGCCATGCTCTGGGGCCACTCAGCTGTGGGCACAGGATGGACACGAAGGGGAGCGCCTGTGAACCCCAAGTGTGGGCAGACAGAAGTAGGGTGCAGAATCAAAATCCAAAGCCAGGATGGTGGCACATGCCTGTGATTCCAACACTTGGGAGGCTGAAGCAGGAGGATCGCAAGTTCAAGCCCAGCCTGAGCAACTCAGCAAGACCCTGTCTCAAAAAAGGGCTGGGTACTCCTTAGACAGAGGACTAATATCTAGAGTATATAAAGAACTAAAAAAAATCAAACCACCTAAAATTAATGACCCAGTCAAGAAATGGGCTAGAGAAATGAACAGACACTTCACAGAGGAAAAAATACAAATGGCCAACTAATATATGAAAAAATGTTCAACATATTTAGCCATTAGAGAAATGCAAATTAAAACAACACTAAGATTCCATCTTACCCCAGGAAGAATGGCAATCATTAAGAAATCAAAACAATAACAAATGCTAGCCTGGCTGTGGTGAAAAAGGAAACCTCTTACATTGTTGGTGGGAATGCAAACTAGTACAACCACTTTGGAAATCAATATGGAGATGTCCCAAAGGTCTGAAAGTGGAAATTCCATATGACTCAGCCAATACCCTACTAGGTACCTTCCCCAAAGAGCTAAAGTCATCATACTTCAGCGATACTTGCATACCAATGTTTATAGCAGCACAATTCAAAATAGCTAAATTCTGGAAGCAGCCTGAATACCCATCAACAGATGACTGGATAAACAAAATATGATACCTATATATAATGGAATACTGCTCAGCTATAAAGGAGGACAAATTAGAGTCATCTGTAGGAAAATGGATGGATCTGCAAAACATAACGTTGAGTGAAATAAATGAGACATGCAAGCTTGAATACTGTATGGTAGCTCTCATTGGAGTGAGGCAGAGTACAAAGAAAATGATAAAACATGGATAAAAAGAGACAAGGGGGCAAATCTCACCCAATAGGGAAGGGTCCAAGGGAACAAGAGAAGGAGAAAGGGGGAGAGGAACGGAAATTTAGAGGAATAAGGATATGTCAAAAACAGGAACCTAATAACCCAAACTTAGTAACACATACAAATGTAATAGTTAACTTCATGTAGTTACCACTTAATACTGCATCTATGCGGTTGTTTACATTGCTTGTTGTTACATGCAAATTGGCACCATGTATTACGGTCTATAAGTTTGTGTAAGTTTGGATACATTTTGATTTTTTTTTTAATAAAAAAGGGGCTGGGGGGTGTAGCTCAGTGACAGAGCACCCTTGGGTTCCAGCCTGGTACAGTAGAAAGAAAACACCCCAAAACCAACCAAACCAACCACTATGCAAGGGTGGCCTCCATAGAGTCCCGAGTCTTTTCTCAGCAAAGCAGACAGAGGCTCAGGTGGCCACCAGCACTCAGGAGCAAGGCCACAGCCCAGGACCCAGGGTTGGTCTGCAGCTTGTACTGAAAAGGTCCTCCTGGACATGAGTTGTTGGAATCAGAGGCAGAGAGTTCTGCTTTCTCCTTATCCTGTGTCCCCGATTTCTTGACCTTTGGATCCCACAGACGACACCTCATCTTCCTTTTGCCCTTGAAACCAAGGGAAAGACCATTCCTCACTTGTGAAGCGAGGGGGTGGGGCACAAATGTGCTTTTAGCAGAGAGACTTTGGACCACAGACTCTCAGGAGGCAGCCCTAATATATGCAGCAGGAAGGGCCAAGTGGGATGACTGAAGGAGCAAGAAGCCTGGAGATGTCCGCAGGCACCTCCCGTGCTGGCTATGGATGTGCTTTGTGGAGATGCCTGGCCCTGGGCAGCACAGGGCTGGAAAATGCTACACAGAACTCTGGAAGGACAGGGCTATCTCCAGAGACAGGGAGGCCTGGGGTCAGGGGAAGACTCCTTGCTGCATCCTTTGAGTACTTTAGAACTTCTGTACCATGTACAAGCATTACCTGGCTAAAAACCAGTAACATTTAAAAAGAAAATACCAGTGAAGGAGTCATGACCTCTGAAGCTCCAGCTTCACCTGGAAAAGTCCACAGTTCTACAGATTATGTGTGGCCATGCTCTGGTCTTCGAACTCATTAAGGGGCGGATCGAAGCATCATGTCAGCCAATGATCCGTGATCATCTTCCAGATAGAGGCAGCCAGGGAGGGGAGCAGGTGGGCTGCACAGATGTGGACCTTGGAGACCGACGTTGCATTGAACACAGGTCCTGCAGCTTACTGGCTGTAGGACCCAGAGCTATTAGCTAATCTCAGAGATCTCGGTTGCCACTTCCTGAAACTGGGAGTGACCATGCCAGCAGGACCACTGTGTAGTCAGAAAGAACAGACATGAAGCAAGGCGCATGTAGCAGGTGGTAGAAGCATGTAGCTATGACAACCACAGCAAGCGAAGTAAAAAGTAACGAAATTCAAATGTGACTGCTCGGCAGTGTGATTCTGTCAGGGGCCTCTCTGCTGGGACACCCTCCTCACGGTCAGAAGCCCGAGGGCAGGGGTGCCTGTCCTGCTCTTCCATCAGAGGCCCAGCACCCGGCACGAAGCAGGTGCCACCTCACTCAGGCACCCTCCTGCCTGGGATGGCAAATGAGCGTCACCTGACATCGTCGACTCTGGCAAGATGGTCATGGCTGCTTGAAGCCCTGTCCCCTGGGGTTCAGTGAGTGGTGAGTGCCGCAGCCTAGTGCAGGGCGTGGCATCCCCTGGAGCCCCTTTGCCCATCTGTCCCTGTACTTGGCCGGAATGAAACATGGCATCGCCACACTGGCCACTCTGCCTCCTCTTTGAGGCTGACAGGAAAACACCCTCAGCGCTGCTGACTTCTGCAGGGGTCAGGTCGGTGAGACTGCATTTCTGAAATCTCAGATGCCTGCAGGACACAAGATGTCCCTGCGCAGCCTGCTTAGCTGGCACTTCGCCCCCAGGAGCACCACATGGGTGTGATCGGCCCACTCCGGAGACGCAGGGAGACTCAGGTGGCAGCCACACATGCAAGATGCTGTGCTGGCAGACAGTCAGTAGGGATTTGCACCTAAGGCTTTTCCACCTAAAGCAGTGGCTCTCACTGTAGGGCCTGGCACCACCCAGGAACTTAAAACACCACCAGTGCCAAGGCCACATTCAGGTTCTGATGCCATCCTTCTGCCTCCTCTTGTCTGTGGGGATACATTCCGAGACCCTCAAGAATGCCTGTGATTGGGACTAGTACTGAGCCCTGTGTATACTGTTTTTTCTGTACAAATGACCTATGATGAAGTCTAATTTATAAATTACACACAGTCAGGGATTAACAACAGAGTGATTGTAACAGTGTACTGCACCATGTTATGTGACTATGGCTTTTCTTTCTCAAAACACCTTATTGTGCCATGCCTACCCTTCCTGTGACAATGTGAGGGGTAACACAATGCCTTGCCTCACTCTGTAGTCCAGACTGGCCTTTTGGCGATTCTCCTGCTTCAAGAGTGCTGGGATTACAGGCGTGCGCCACCACGCCTGGCTTCACAACGCCTATTTGATGAATGAGGTCAATGCCAATCTGTCAGAAACTGCAGATGGAGCCACGGGATGTCTGTAATCCTCTGTGCCCCCTGCCCCATGTGAATCTGATATGTGGCCAGCCTCCTGCAGGGGCGGAAGCCCAAGGCCAGGTGTCCTGCGTCGCACATCCAACCTTTTTCTGTCACCGCTGAAGTCTGGGGAGGTCTACAGGCCATGCCCACCCACTTCCTAGAGGCACACTCCAGGGACCCTGCAGGGTGATGCTACCATGCCGTGCTGGGCCTGCCACTTCAGGCAGAGTGAGGCCAAATGCTGGCCTTCCTCATATGTGCAGGGGACAGTGTGGGTGAGGCTAGAGTGGGCCACTGTGCCACAAAGAATGCCAGCCCCGGGTTACCAAAACTAGCTTTAATTTATCTGAAGCCACACAGAGCTGTGTAAAAACGGTTTGTAGGAGGGAGGCTGAGAGAGTCCACCTGCAGGGCTGAGGGGCCCTCAGAAGTTCTCCAGCAAGCCCAGGATGCGCTTCTGCTCCGTCTCTCGGAACTCAGGACTCCGGCCGTCCCCGATGTTCTCCGCGTACTCTAGGGAGACAAGGACAGGGTTAGGGTGGGTCCAAGCACGCAGTCCACTGATGCTCTGTCCAAATTCCAGCTCCCAGTGCAGCGCAGGCTCTCTCATGCCGACAAGAGTCGCCCAGGGAGCAGCTCTGTTGGGCTCCTTGGTCACGCGTGTGAGGATCAGTACAAAGGGTCTGTGATCTGTGCTCCTCTGTCCCTTTCCTTGTCCCTCAATCACTCCCTCCCCAAACTCCCGCTGAAACCTAGTCCCCACGCAGTGAGATTAAACCCTCTCAAAAGGGTCCCTGGGAACTGGCTAGGCCCTGTCACCAAAGGCTGGCACTTTGATTGGAACTTCCCAGCCTTCAGAATTGTAAGGTATTCTGCCAGAGCAGCAGGAATGGGCCAAGCCAGATACCTGCAGGGCAAATGCTGTTCTAGGCGGTGGTTCTCAGCATGGGGCCCCAACCAGTGGCATCAGCATCACGTGAGAACTTTACTGGAGTGCAAAATCTTGGCTCCACCCAGCTGCAGCCTGGGTTTTACCAAGTCCTCCAGGCGATGCCAACACACCTCAGGTGGGAGAACCAGTATCTGCAGCAGTGGGAATAAAGTAACAAGCAGAATAGGAATCTGCTTGTGCAGAGCCTGCTCCCTACTGAGGGTAACAAACCAACACGAACATGAAACATGCAGGGTGGCTGTGGAAGCTACAGGGAGAAGGGAAGCTTTCGTATGACTGCAGGACACACGTGTGGGGCGATCTGGGCAGGAGGACACCAGGTCTGCAGTGCAGGGCTCTGAGTGGCACAGGGAGGTCACAGCAGTCAGAGCCCAGGCAGGGGAAGGGCAGTGCCCAGATCGTGCAGGACTTTGGCCCTTTCCCGAAGACAGAAATCTGAAGGGGTTCTGGGCAGAGCAGCGACAAGATCCGAACTCGACTAGTGGTTGTGTGGGAAATGCCTGAGGGGCAAAGGCAAGAGGAGGCCGGCCCCTCACTGGCAGTGTGGAGGCTCAGTCTTCAGAGTCCTGATATGCTCTGAAGGAGGGTCCCACAGGACCGACTCAGGGAGAGATGAAAATGGAGTGTATGGAGTGTAAGAGAAAGATGTGGATACTGAAATGACCAAGAAATAAAACAAGAGTAGTGGGAAAGTGACAGTGAGCCTGGGAGTCCTCCAAGGAACAGATGTCTGTACGAACATGGTGGGGCTGTGGGTGGCACAGGCCACCAACATGAGGTTCAAACAGCTGGATGTTTCTGGGGAGGAGGGAAGAGAGAGTTGAGAGGGGTCAATGGGGGGCAGGGAAGCCCTCTCCCAGTCTCCAGTGGGCACACTGGGGGCGGGAGGAAGCCGGGCTCCAGTGAGTGTAGGAGGGGCTCCTACCAGAAGAGGCTGATGAGAGTCAACTAACAGGGGAGACACTGTAGGAAAGTTTTAAGGTGCTAACCAGGTTCTTGTTTGCCCGGTTGTCCCAGTACAATTAGTAATGTTGCATTCAATCCTCCCCTACCCCCTTGGTTTCAGGAGATAAGGAGGAGTGAGCAGGTGGCCCCAGCTTCCTGTGGTGGCTCCCAGGAGCAGGTATAAAGAACCTAGTGGGAGAACAGAGGGGAGGGGCCAGGTTCCCGACTCACAACCCTAAGTGACCTTGAGTGGTCTCCTCTGAAAGTGAGCGTAGAGTTCCTGGCAAATACGAGATGTTCAGGAAAAGTTAGTTTCCTCCCTGAGCCTCCCATGCCCAGACTGGTGATGTCACTTGGGGAAAACCCACATGTCCTTGCAGGCCATCTCCAGAGGTGTCTTCTCTGAGCAAGCTGCCTGTCATCGCTCCTGGGCTTAGGTCTCAGTCTGTGCCACGCATGGGACTGACTTTCCGACCATCCTCTGCTTGTCCCCTCTCAAAGGTCAGGGCTTTCGCCTTACTCAGCTAAGTTCCCAGCAGAGCCTGGCTGAGGCCACCTGGTAGTGGGCATGGTGAGTATGCCTTGCCGGCCTGGCTTAGGCCGGAACAGAAAACTCCAGGGTATGAGGCTTCTGTATAATAAAACGTGCTAATCTAGATCAGACAAAGACTGGGGAGAGAAAGGGAAGTACACAACCCCTCGTCCCCCACCCAGGGGGCTGGGGAAATAATTCTGTTCCTGCTATTCCTTTGTTTCTCCTCCTTCCTCTTTATTACTTTGGATGTGTGCCGGAAAGTGGGATTTGGGATTCAGATCTGTGCCAGCTGTGTGTCTCCCCCCAGAAATCATTCTCCTCTGTTAGGCCCATCCATCACCTCCAACAGCAAATGACGGTGATGCCTCCTATTACAACAACCCCTGACAGAAAGGGGGCTGGATGACAGGAGAGCAGGCGCAGAGCCGCAGGAGCAGCTCTGGGGCTGCATGTAAGTGGTATCTCTTACTCACATGTGAGCGATGGCGCCGCTGCCCCAGGAGAGAGAGAAATGACCATCAGAGCATTTAATACCCCCAGAGGCACAGTCTGGAAGCAGGAATCTTAATGGATTGAACTAACACTTTGCTCTCCTAATGTCTTCTCAGACCCGGGGCGGGGGGCGGGGTGGGGAATGCAGAGAGAGTCGGAACCTTTGGGGCAGTGATTTTCCAACAATAAAGCAGCCTCCCTTGAGGGACCTAATCTCGGGATGTACAAAGTGGAGGAAACCAGTCCGTATCAGTCCCCTTGCTGAATGCCTCTGCCAAGGCCTGGGAAGACCACGAGTCTCCCAGCACCATCCGTGGGTGTCTCCATAGTCAGTCAGGCCATGAGAAGCGGGATGGCCCTTTCCCAGAAGGGTGCCACACGCCTGCACAGGGAGGGAGCAGATCTGGATGAGGGCTGTCGCACAGGGCGTGGAGAACATGAAGAGTGGATGCTCCTCAGCAAGAGGCAAGGCAGAGAACATCCCTGCTCACAGCAGAGGAAGCTGAGCTAGGAGAGTCTGAGGGGACTTCCCCACATCTGGGCTGGGAAAAGAGCTATAATGCAAACCCACAATCCATGTGAGCAATGAGAAAGGGCACTCCAAAGCCAGCAGGTGGGTTGGTTCCTGCAGTGGCCTCCTCTTACTTGAGCAATAGCCCACCTTGCCTGCTCCCCAGCCCGGGCAAACTCCTGCTCTGGAGCACTCCAAAGCAGCCCAGCCCCACGAGCATGGGGCTGCCACATCCTCATCTAGGCCAGACCCTGGAGGCACTGTTTGAGGTAAAGAGGCCTTAGTGGCTGAGGCAGATGTGTGGTAGATTGGCTGGGGCCACACTCTTAGCCAAGTCACTGAATATCAGAGCTGGCAGGGCGCTCAGAAAACAGACTGTGAGTCGGGTGTGGTGATGCACACTGGGACGTTGAGGCAGGAGAATTCCAAGCTTGAGCCCAGCCTAGACAACTTAATGACTTAGTGAGACCCTATGTGAAAAAAACAATACAAACTAGGACTGAGGATGTAGCTCAGTGGGAAGGCCCTGGGTTCAATCCCTAGTACCATCAAAAAAACCCAAAAACAACAAAAAAACAAAAACCCCCCCAAAACCCCCACCCAAACGAAAAACCTGCAAGCCTGAGGAGGCAGGTGTCCAGCCAGTCACACAGCGAGACCCAAAAGTGGGTCTGGGCCTGACCCAGTGCTCCTCACTGCCCTACAGCCTGCACCTCCAACCAGCCCTTCTCCAGGCTCGGTGTCTGAGTTTCTAGAGGAAAGCTCTGTTCGGAGCACACCCTGGTGGTACCAGCTACCTGGTTATTATAGCTTCTGCAGCAGTTTATAAATATTGAACAGATTCCTCCTGGAGGGCTTGGGGAAGAGTTCTCTTTGCTCTGTGTGTGTGTGAAGGAGAGATGCTACAGGGTGGGGGAGACGCAGTGAGAGAGGGACGAGGGGCCAAGGATGAGGTGGGCTGGAAAGTGAGGAAGATGGCACACACATCGGCTCCCTTCTCTACTTCCCCAGCATTTTCAAATGCTCTTATAATAAAGGCTTTGATGGAGCTCAAAAACAGGCAGCAGTGCTGAACACATAAATATTAAAGCAAACTTTAGACGGGAGGTTTACTATTCAGACATGGAATACAAGCTGTTCTGTCTATGTCAAGAGGGCTGGCGACAGGAGAACTGCCTTCCAGGTCAGGGACCGGGACCAACTCTTAAAGCCGAGGCCTCGAACCCTGAACCCGAGGCCTTGAACGCTCACCCTTTACAAAGGGCAGGAGGGAAAGCGAGGGGAAGGAAGATCAATGCCAGTACGTTCACACTGAAAACTCAGAAGACACACAAAAACCTGCAAAATAGAAACAGGAAAGGAAGATCCGTCAGGCCCTTTAAGGACAACAATGAACTGGAAGGTTTAAAGGCAACACTTCTCCAGGAGAACACCTGCCAGGCAGTGGCGATAATTTCAGCTGGGCTGTCCTTCGAATGAAATGCACTTAAAGGAGAAGGACTCTGCTCTTGGCGGGACCAGATCACATCCCCACTGCACCCACTGACACCCACCACCCTCAGTGCCTCAAGGTATGTGGCCTGGATGCCAACCCATGAGCAGTGCCCAGACTAGGAAGGAAAGATGCTTTGTTCACTGAGTATGGACTTAGTCCTGTGCACCTACCTGTACTTTCAACCTTACAGCCTTCCTGAGCAGGAAATACTTATTTTCGGACTGCTTCTTTACAGAAAAGAAAACCAAGACTCAAACATGGTATCTACTAACTTGCACAAAGGTACAGAGAGAGGCAGAAACTGCTGCTGGTTGGGGTCTCCCTGTTCCACTAGCGGGTCAGCCTGGTCACTCCTCTCAATGACAAAGACAGCTATCGCTCTGCAGCACTTGCCAGGGCCAGCTGATAAGTGAGCACCCTACACACAGTAGCTCAGCTATTCTCACCGTGGCCTGCTGAGGCAGGCGCCCATCTTACAGATGACTGTGCTGCAGCTTAGCGAAGGCACTTGGCTGCTCTGAGGCAGTGGTGGTGAACCTATGGCACATGTGCTACAGCAGGCTGTATCACTGGAAGGTCTAAAAGGTTCGCCATCACTGCCATAGGATCACACAGCTAGGAAGTGCCAGGGCGCAGACTGGAATCCAGGCTGCCACAGTTTACCAGAATAGTTGATTCTCAAAAGGTATCCCTTCCCTCCCTCCTCCACGTACCACCTCACTATCCAAGGCGCGTTTCCCAAGAGCGCTCTTGAGTGAATGGGGCTGGGACATGGGGGCAGCGATCATTTCCTGCTCCAAAGGCCTGTGGCCACAGCAGCAATATTTGGGCACAAGGCACACACGCCCCATCATACCAATAAAAGATCAATTCTCAGTTTCTGCAGCTTTAAAATCAGAGGCAAGGCTGGGTTTACCAAGAGCTCCACAGCGACATGGAAATACACGTTTATGGGTTTCTTTTTTTTTTTTTTTTTTTGTGGTGCCGGGGATCGAACTCAGGGCCTTGTGCTTGCAAGGCAAGCACTCTAATCACTGAGCTAAATCCCTGGCTCATTTATGGGTTTCTAAGAGGAGATTTCAAGCCATGAAGGACACAAGCACCTCAAAGGGCCACAGGTCAATTTCTGAATGCACTGGGAAGTCATGGCTCATTCTTTTCACCTTCTACGGAAAAGGCTTTGAGTCAGCGACCCTCCCTGCTTTCCTCTGCAAAGAGCCTGGCCTACTCCCTGGTGCCTGCATGGTCTTTCCACCGTTACTCTGGGCAAGACTGTTTGTACTAAGAAGTACTCCCGGATCACAGTTCCGAGCCCCGTCCGAGGAGATGGCAGTCCCTCGTCTATGTTCACATCTGCCTGTGGCGCTGTCCACGGGCCTCATGAAGCCACCTCCTTCCTCAGGGTCATGGAGTCAGAGAGACACCAAGGAGAAGGGAGGCTGTCTGGAAATGCAGGGAGTGGGAAACAGAGTTGGTGCTAATGGGTTTGCAGTTTCAGGTTTACTAGATAAGAAAAGGTTCTATGAGTAGACAGTGGTGACGGTTGCAATGGTTAAAAGAGTGAGTTTCATGTAATGTATGAAAAGACTAAAAGCTCTAAAACACTAAGAAAGATGAAAAGACAGTCCCCTCTTCCATGGAGCCTCCCTGGGGTTCCGGTTCCTCTCAGTTCAGTTCACTTGAGGAGACTATAAGTGTCCTGGAGGCCACCGAGGCTGCCATGATGCTTGCTAGTGTGTGTCCTCCCGAGGTGCATGCCTTGGATTTCCTCTTCCTTCTTTAGAGCCTATAGACTTGCACAAGCCAAACGGCACAGCTGGAGCTTTCCTTTCTACAAGATAGGAAAGTACCACTGAGTATAGCTGTCTGTGTTTGGACCTGGTTTTCAACACCACTAGTGACGTGGGTGATGCCACTTCACCTCAGGGAGTCTCCATTTCCTCATCTGCAAAATGGAGATCATCCTGCTTTCTAGGGTTGCTGGAGGACCAGAGATAATGCACACAAAAAGCCTGGCACACAGCAGGTGCTCATCGAGGAGCAGTCTACCTGCTGGGCCCTGGAGAAGCCTGAGGCCCACCTCAGGACGCTGCTGCTCAGCAGTGACTGAGCGTTGTTCTGTGCTGGGCACCAGTGAGGTAGGTCAGGTCTGAACTGCCCTTCCCTGTGTGCGTGCCCCAGTCCTTGCACCCTGGTTCTGAGGAGGGACACCAGTCCTCAGGCCCAGAGCTGCTGCCTGCTCTGAGGAAGGCTGGACCCTGGGAACGCCGAATAAGCAGTCTGCAGAAAGGGGGACTTTAATGAGCCATCAATTATTTCCTGCTCTCTTGGCACCCCCAACAGTAAAGGAGGGAGGAAAACCAGGAGAAAGGGGACTGAGAACCCTGGGAAAAGTCCCCTGCTGGGCTTGCCTCATCAGCGTTTTCCTGAGACCTCCAGGGATACATCAGCTGTCATCCTGCCGCAAAACTTAGGAAATATGTAGGCCATAAAATCAAAGAAAAAAGCTTGCATCTAATTAGTATGTTAAAAAAAATAAAAAAAAGGGAAGCAACCTAAACTGAAAAACAGAATTAAAATCAAAGAGGACAGGCTGATGAGCTGGTTGCTTTATGAGGTTTTGTTTTTTCAGGCTTTCTGAGGGAAGGAAGGGTGGGGGAGGGGAAGGAGCAGCTGGGCTGGCTTCTAAGAGCAGCTCCAGCCCCATCCCAGTCCTGACACTGTTCCCACAGGCCAGAGGTGGGTCTCGGAGGGTCCTCACTGTGCTGTGTTCAGGAGCTACTCTCAGAGACTCCAGCGTGAGCCAGGGGAGGGCGGTGACAAGAAGGGGAGGTGAGAACCCTTTATTTTAAGCCCTCATCTGTACAGAATTCTCTTTCATACTGGGGGCCTCAGGAACCTCAGCAATGGTGGCCAACTCCCTGGCTTTAAATATTGCCTCCACACCAAGGACTTCTAGTGCCCCAAACTAGCCTCTCTCCTGGGCTCAAGAAGGATGTCACTGCATGCACCCCAAACTCATTACACCCTCCTCAGAACTCACGAGGCCTGCCTGGCAACACCCCCACCCTACCTGACACTCCAGCCACATCTCTGTTCCACCTGCCAGAGTCCTAACCAAGGCCACTGAGTCCTGTGCTGCCTCTGGGACACCGCTCTTCTACCTGCGATGTGCTTCCCCTCAAACGGCCCTCCTCTGGGACACCACTTCAGCCACTTGTTCCTCCACCTCCACTGCTGCCTGCCTGTCGCCCCTGAATACACTGTTCACAACTCTAACGCAGCACTTAGCACACTATAATTACTAGACTGTGAATGCCGCAAGGATGGGGTCTCGCTTAGTCATCTCTGAATCTCTAGCACGGGATGCTGACCCTGGCCCTGAGCAAAATCACTGAGTGGTCAGTGGGGTGTGCACTCCATCCTGCTGAATACGGTGGGCCAGTGACAAAGCCTTGTCCTCAGAAGACTGGAAGCTCCATGGAGGCAGGTGCCAGTGACACCCATGGAACCCAGGACCTGGCAGCGCACCTGGCCGGCCAAGAAGTCTCAAGAAACATCTGCCGAGTGAAACTCACACAACATCTAAAACATTTATTGGTTCCATTACGAGCCTGATTGCTCTAGGAGCTGGGGAGACATGTGATCCAGGCAGACAATATCCCTAGGTCACGGAGCTTACATTTTAATGTATGAGACAGACCAAATAAGTAAGCATACACATAAATAAAAACAAGTATAGATTTTGATAAGGGCTCAGAAGGAAATAAAAGGGTGCTAGGATGGGCATAGAAGATGGAGAAGAGCAGAAAGCTTCAAGTGGAGTTTGGGGGCCGAGGTGGCGGGACTCACTGAAGGACCAGCATGAAGGGTGGTGGGAGAAAACTGGAGGGCTGGACTCGGATGGGGAGGATAGGGAAGAAGTCCGCACTGAGGCACCAGTAGAGCCAAGCAGGGAGGAGCAGGGAGCAGCACCCACAAGTCACTCCCCTGCTCTGACATGGGCTTTCCTGCCCAGACCCAGCTCAACAAACACCTCTCAGGTTGGCTCCTTGCACGGGGGAGGTTCTGAACACCCGCAGGTATGTATGCAAGGTAGGGTTTGAGGAAGAGAACACCCACCTACTATGCGTCAGCACCTGCTAAAGACACGATCCTTCTTGGAAGATCACTGTTTTGATTACAGGGATAGAGGTGCAGGGAGAAGCCTAAATGCAAGACAGCAGAGCTGCGAGTAATAAAAAGTTCTAATTGAACATGTGGGCGTCAGAAGTAAATGCCATTTAAAGGCTGGAGCCGCAAATCACTGCAGCTACACCTTAGGGAGGTGTAGGAATGACATGCTAGCAAAATTCATGCGGATCTGTCACAGATTGCAAAGGGAACAATCAGGGTCCCATAGGGAAGGCAGGATGCAGGGCAAAGGTCACTCCTAGATCCTTTTACCTACCCCTTTCTCTCAGGAGGAAACAGCGGATTCCAAGGCCTTATATTCTCCATCTATGAAATGGGCATGATGGATACCATGGCCCCTGCCTGGGAGGACTGTTCTGGACAACCATTTTCCATCTGAGCTTTCACTTACACTTCTCCTTTCTGGAATGTCCCTGTCACAGCCCCGCAGACCAGCTCAGTGCCACTTCCTGCAAAGGCTTCCCACAGGACTCTAGCCGTGCCCACCAATAATAACAATGAATAATATCACAATATTTCTTAATACTCACACTAACCAGCATTACTGACAGTTTATTCAGGGTTGACTGTTTTCTGTACACCACCCTCAATGATCTCGTTCAAGCCTCTGGCCCATTCCGAGGCCCAGAGCACCTGGGTCTTCTGCCTGAGGTAACACAGCAGGGGCAGAGCAGGATGCCGACCTAAAGCCAGCCCAGGGTCCTATTTTACTTTGCTACGTGTGTGGTTCACCTTCACTTTTCTTCTCACATCAGCCAATGGTGGGGGTTGGAGTGGGGGTGGGGGTAGATGGTGCACTGAGGCAACTGAAAGGCAAACCTAGCTCAAGCCTTCATTTCAGAAGTGGGCAAAACAAAGGCTAGACAGGGAAAAGGATCTGTCTGTGGTTACCCAGCCCACCTCGAGTCTCTGCACTCTGGTGCAGCCAGTACTGCCATGCCCAACACAGGCATCTGCCTGCCATGTGTATTATTTTGTGCTCCTCGGTTAGTGCCCAAGTGCCCCGGGAGCAGGGCTGCATCCCAGAGCTCAGCAGAGAGCCTTGCAACTAAGGCTTGCAACTAAGGTTTGTCTGCCCACTGGAGCCCTCTCTTGAGCCACACTAAGTGAGGCAGATTCAGCCAATGATCCAAGAGCACGCAGGGGACTCCACGGGGTGGGCAAGGAAGGAGGGAGACACTCTGAGCCTTCACCGTGTGCCGGGCAGTGCCTCCTGGAACCTCTGCATGCTTTCTTCTTCTTCACAGGGAAATTAACAAGCCTGATGGTGTTCGCACAGCTGGGTGTGCAAGACAAGCCCCGGATGACAGGTTCGCTCTTTCTACCACTACACTCTGCCTCGGGTTCATAGCTTTCCAGCTTGCATGATTTCAGTTACTTCTTGTCACACTCTTGTTTTCTTTCCTTCCACTATAGTCAGTTACGAGTTGGATTTTTGTTTTGCCTTTACATTTTTTTGTTTCATTTTAAATAAATATTTCTGAGCCCTAATCCTGCTTATTTAAGTTCTAGAACTAGAGGGTCAGAGGCAGAGAACAACTAGGTCAGTCTGACAAGGGTGACCTGGACACACAATGAACTGAAAGACACACTTACGCTTTTTGTGCAGAACACACTGCACCAGACACCAAAGATCCTGACAGACTCAGAAGGAAGTACCCTGCAACTCATGGAGCCGCAGACACAGCAGCACCTCACTCACCCTTGATGATATGCCTGACAATTTTGATGGAGCTTCCTCTCATGTTTAGGATCTGGTGAACTCTCTGGCGGATCTAACAAAGGGAAAGAATGAGAGAAGGAACAAGGATCACTTGTTCTGACAGACACCAGAACACAGCTGCTTGATTCACCTCATCTCACTCTTGAAAAAGCAGGCCTACACACAGCGAGGGAATTCCAAGAGAGTGTGACCTGCTTCTTTCCTTGATGGTCCCCACTTCCTGGCAGGTGGCTAGAAGGAGGCAGCAAGGACAGATTCGTCAGGGAAGACCCTCCTACCTGGGGGACATTGGCATTGCAGATCTCGGCCATGATGTAGCAGATGTGCTGGAGAACAAAGAGCCCCGCATCCAGGCGCCGGAGGTAGAACTCATCCTCCATGTCATTGTCTATGATCTCTCCACGCCGGACTATGTCCTAGAAACAAATGGACATTTG